>CM074497.1:29979554-30098037 GCA_037389245.1 Oryzias sinensis
TAGGCATACTTGCTATCAAAATCTAACTAAGTCCAACTGTTTCAGTTACGCTATTTTTTACGCCTGTGTTTGTGCATTTAATTTATAATTATATGTAAACATTACAAATACTAAAACATGGCAAGCAGTTAATTAAAATCTGACACTCATTAAAAAAGCCCCCCATGATATGTATAATGGGCTGTCCCTAACCTTGTGCTGGAGGACGCAGGCTTTTTCCACAGACAGGACAAGAGGACTCGAATATAATAAGTAAATTAAAGTAAAAATCAACAAAGACCAATGTGGTTAATGTTTTTATTATAGTTCAAATCATGCACCATATGCAGAACTAAAAAAAAAAAAAAGAAAAAAAAGTGCGGTGACGTGCGGTGATGCGGTTATCTTCACAGCCCTAGCCGTGGCGTCAGTGATGGAGCAGTGGCACCTAGCTACCTAATTGCAAACAAGTTGGAGCAAACATCCAAACCATTTTCTGATGGTGGACTTATTGAAAAATGATGAAGGCATATTAGAAGTCTTGTTCCTAAAAAGCAGTCGACCTTAAACATGAGTCTGTCAAGAATTACGACTCCAGATCCAACATCTCTGAGGAAACATGGGCAGCCATATGAAGGAATCCAGTCATTTATTGTATTTTCAGTCACTATTGATGAAAGCACCAACATCACAGATATGTACAGCTGTGCATATTTACTAGAGGTGATGAAGAGACCGTCACAGTGGAGTTTCTGGAGTTGATGGACACAACAACTGATGACATAGTCAGCTCTCTAGTTACTGTGTTGGACGATGTTGGAGTGAACTGGTCACATTAAGTAATTTTGGTCACTGATGGCGCTCCATCAAAGGTCAGGAAGAAGGCAGGTGTTGCCACAAGATTCAGGTAGAAACCAGGAAAAGATTCTTTGAATGATGAATGATAATAATAATTGACATTTCATTGTATTTTTCACACTTGAATGACAGTAAATGTGTTGCTGCACAGGATTTGAATCCTGATATTGACGGTCTAGTGAAGTTTCAGGAGAGAAAGGAGGTTAACTCCAAACTCTTATGCTCAAAAATGTTTACAATTTCGTTTGGACGTTTACATTATAGGAAGATGTTTCATTTTTTTCTGTAGCCCCTCTTGAATTTATTATCAGGATTGCTTCAGTGACAGATTTTAAATATTCAGGCTGTATAAAATTGAATAAACCAATATTTTTTAAAGTGAAATTAATTTCATAAAAGATCCATTGGCCTCTGTGAATGAATGTGTAATAAGAAATGATAAGGCTACCATGTTGGTTGAGGCATATTTCCAATTGGGTAAAAAAACAAGAATAAAGCTTTATTTTGCCTTTACGCTACTGGTCTGGTCAACTTGAGATCAGACGGGTTGAATGTGGCCCCCGAACCAAAATGAGTTTGACACCCCTGATTTAAGGCCTTATAGCTTAAAAGGAGGATCTTGAACTTGATTCTAGAATCAACTGGGAGCCAATGGAGCAAAACCAACACAGGAGTGATGTGATCTCTTCTGCTAGTTCCTGCTAACAATCTAGCTGCTGCGTTCTGAACAAGCTGGAGACTTCTTAAGGAACTCTTACTCTGCTAACAAAGAGTTACAGTAATCCAGTCTAGACGTAACAAATGCATGGATGAGTTTTTCAGCATCACTCTTAGAAAGTATATTTCTGATCTTAGCAATATTCCGCAGGTGAAAAAAGGCAGTTCTACATGCCTGAGATATGTGAGCCTTAAATGATAAATCCTGGTCAAATAAAACCCCAAGGTTTCTAACTGTGGAATTGGGGGCTATGCTTATGCCATCCAGGGAGACTATCTGAGCAGACAGAGCATCTCTGAGGTTTTTAGGACCAAGTATAATGAACTCAGTTTTTTCTGGGTTCTTTAGGAGGTAATTAATTGTCATCCAGGTCTTGATGTCTCTGATGCAGGCATTCAGTTTGTCTATCTTGTCATTCTGGTCAGGCTTCATAGATAAATATAACTGTGTATCGTTGGCATAACAATGAAAATTAATGCTGTGTTTCCTGATTATGTTTCCTAGGGGTAGCATATAAAGCGTAAACAGGATGGGTCCCAAGACTGAGCCCTGTGGGACTCCATAGTTGACTCGAGTGCACTGAGAGGAATGGCCATTTACATTAACGAACTGATATCTATCGGACAGATAGGATTTAAACCACAGGAGGGCAGATCCTCTGATCCCTATGTCCTGCTCTAGTCTATGGAGTAAAATACTGTGGTCGATAGTGTCAAAGGCTGCACTGAGGTCTAACAGGACCAGAATAGAAAGTTTGAATGAAGGTTCTTGTTCATCCAGGTGGTTGAGTCATATCAGCTGGACATAAAAAAAATCCACATTTCTTATGATTGTTAATGTCTTATAAGTAATTTATTAAGGAATTTGTTAATGTATTTATAAACAACTTATTTAAACTTGCAAGTCAGTTGTAAGACATTTACAAATGCTAATTAATATACTTATAAGCAGCTTACTAAAACATTACCAGTTCTTGTTAATGTCTTATAAATGGTTTATTAAGGACTCTTATTATAAAGCATTACCCTGATACTCTTAAAAACAATGCCATAACTAATTAACTCATAACGATGAGACACAGCAACTCATAGAGATGTGATTGGATGAATGCCGGCTCATTAAAACATTTTTTAACATAATGCACATTGCTTCTCATTTATATGTCATAAACACGTATTAGCGTACATTCTTGCCATCATCTTGCCAGTAACTGGACCACAGCAGCAGTAAAAAGTGTTGAACCTGAAGTTAATACAGATGTTCAAAATTCATCAGAGAAATTAAAGTTTGAATGATTGAATTATTACAACAAGGATTTTAAAGCTCAGGACTTCCATATTTCTGTCTCTAGTTGTTTAGCCCCACCCTAGTCAGTCCTGGCCAATTACTGAAGAGACCTTTAGTCACATAGTTTTGTCTACAACCTTTGGTTCAAAACAGGACAGTAGTCTGAATGTAGATAAGACGCAAGGTTCAAGACTCGAACCGGAACAAATTGAGTTGGACTCGTCTGGACCAAAGGATTTTTCCAGTCTGAATACATCCTTAAACCTTTATATTCATTTCTTAGGGTCCAGTATTTCAAACATAATCCTATAAAATTAAACCTCCAAGATTGGATCTTGATCTGAAGCTGGGTATTTCAAACCCGATTTAATCCTGAAGATTAGTATCTGGATTTGGTAATCCAGTCCTGCCTTTAATCCATATTAAAGGCTATTTCAAAAACATTGGATTAAATCCTGGAATATTTTTATCTTTAAAATGAGGTTCATTCTGATCCCAGCTGAGAGCAGGATCTGAGACTGATCCTGGGTCAGTTTCAACTTTTAATATGTGTTTATATCCCTCCAAAAAGAGAAAATTTGTGCATTTAACAAACCCTACTAAAACGGAATTCTCAATGTTAGAATATATCAGAGACACATGGAAAACTGGCAAAATATTGTTACAAAATTCTAACTAGCTCTCCATTTTCAGTTAGGTGTTTCAGGTATAACTGTCTTGGGTTCGGTCCAATTAACAGTAAATGTGTATGTAGAATGAATGTATACATTTACAATCAAAAGATGCAGGGCTAACACTTTGCACTTCATATGTTGAAAAGTTGTAATGATTTCTAAATCAGACTTAAACTAAAAAAGTTTGGGTGCAGCGGAGTCATTTCACTGCTGAGGTAGAAACAGATTTTTTACTTCTCTGATAACGACTCGTTGTTTTTTTAATAAAGAAAAATCTGAATTTTTTAAAATTCTCATTGATGTCCAGAAATCAACAATGCAAACACATAAAAAACAATGAACAAAGAAAAGCAGAACTGTAGAACATTCAAAGGCAAAATCTAAATCCTCTTTTAAAAATTCCTTGGATAAAGGGATCCTCTCTTTTTTGAAGATTTGTTGATCATTTCATGTTTTTTGTAGACATGATTGAAAAACATGCAAACGTTGTGGAAAAGAAAAATATACAATTCCAGCACAGTAGACACTCATCCATTCACAGACATTGACATACTAGACATTTAAATTACATGTAAATAAAGACATGAATTTCTGCAGATCCAGGGCAGCAGGTCCAACAATGAAACAATGACATTTTTCCGTCAGTTAACTGCATCGTAAAATCTTTGGTCCAAACTGAAAAGTGTTTGCAAAGAAACTGAGTAGAATTTAAGTGACGTTTAGTTATTATGTTTAAAAAAAAGAGCTTGTCCCGCTGATTGAAAGCAGTTTGATTGAGCAGAAGCTCCGTAAAGTCTGTTCTTTTGTTATTATTCACGTTTGCTGCAAAAATCCTGCAGGCAAGCTAAAGCAAAATAGCTCTGACATTGCTCCCATTTTCCACGACATACCTCTGTGAGGTGAGCCTTTCTAGCCTGACTACTGTCAAAAGTTAAAACTGAGACTGAGAGCTGTTGAGGAAGAGTATCACATATGTCATTCATTGATTCCTGTCAGAAATCAGCTCTGTCTTCATCCAAACAGGCCCAGGTTTCAACTGGGTGGGTAAAAGTATGGTTATAAATTGTGGTGTCTTTGTGTTTATTTCATTGCTATTCAAAAACTTTGGAGAGAACAACTTTATATTCTCAATATAGACTAGAGACTATAATGATTCGGTGGTTTAGTTTGGGTTTTTGTTGTTGTTGGTCATGTTTTTGGTTTCCTTTTGTCAGTCACACAGGTTTCAGGTTCATGATCCATAGCTGTATTCAGTTCAGTTAATTTCCCTCAGCCTATTTAAGTGACTGGTTTTCTGGTCTTCCTTGGCAGGTCATATACCCTGTTCTATTTTGTCACTCGGTTGTTGCGCACATGGTTTTGGCATGTTTCAGTTCATTTATTAAATGTTTTTTTTTCTGTCACCAAGCCTGGTGTCCTGGATTTTGGGTCCTTCACCTCCAGCTCCTCACAGTGAGATTCATTTTTACATTTTCTGCTGGTCTTGGGCCTTTGGATATATCGGATGAAAACTTTTCCTTTGCCCAAAAAAGGTTGAAACACGCTGGATTAGGCCTGCAAAGTGCAGTTAAACTCCTAAACGTTAGTCTTTCATCTGATCATTCAAAAATGAAGACTGATGAGGGACCAGACTAGATGAAAGGCTTGATGCCTTCAAGCCTGATTCTTTTCAGGTTCAGAAAGTCAATCGATGCATCAGTATACATTTTTCTGTGTTACTACTTCACATGAGTTACCCATGTTTCAAGATGGTGGTAATTGTCTCAAGCATTATCCCCTAGCTGTTGCTGCAGACCAGGCCTGCAGGCTTTCAAATGAAAGTGCATTTTGGTTGTGCCAGATGTCAAGAGAGAAATAGATTACTTCTTTATCGTCCAAGGGACATCATTTAGAAACACCATCACTAAGATGATGGATCATGCTTTTTCTGCAGTCCACATACAGAACATATCACACCTGCTGCTACCTTTCTCCTTGTGGTTGTTGGGAATGTAGATGGCTGCAAAAGCTGGAACATCTTCTAAGTCGTAGTAGTCGTAGTCTTTTTTTATTTTGGACTAGTGAAACAAATGTAAAATAACAAAATAAGACAAAACAAGACAAGACTTGCAAAAAACAAGAAAAAGACAAGTAAATTATATAAAACAAAACAAAACAAAATTATATAAACACCAGTCCAAAAGGGAGTAAGAAGAAGAAAAATCTTATAAACTCTCACCCCCTTTACCTTAAGCCCTTACTTTCCCACCATCAGAGTCCAGTGCCCTACCCAAGTGTATATGTACATATATACATGTAATTTTCATTTCCAAACAACATGCAAATGAATAACAAAACGTATTGTCAAAGTATGCAGATTTATAAATGCTGACATTCTGTATTTTTTTGTATTTGCACATATTTATCCATGATCATCTTTCTGTATCTATATTTAAATTCTTTTATAATTGGACATTGTTTCAAGCATTTTCTGGTTCTGTTCCACAACTTCACTCCACAAATTGAAACATTGAATCTCTTCTTATTTGTACATGCTTTATGTATGACAAATTTATCTTTTTCCCTAAAATTGTATTTTTCCTCTCTTGTAAAAAAATAACCTTTGGATATACGTCGGTAATAAATTGTTTTTGGCCTTGAATATTATTTGAGCAGTACAATCCTCTACTAGATTGTAAAATTTGATCAATTTTGATTCTATGAATAATTTATTTGTGTGCTCAAGCAACTGACTTTGTGTATGATTCGTATTGCTCTCTTCTGAAGTATTGAAAGTGAATGTAACGTTGATTTATAGTTGTTCCCCCAAACCTTTACACGATAAGAAAAATATGGTAAAACCAATGTACAGTATAACATGTGCAGTGATTTGTGTTCCAGAACCAGTTTAGCTTTATTTAAGACATTTGTCATCAATTATGACCCCAAGAAATTTATTTTCATAAATTCTTTCAAGTTTCACCCCATTTATGTGCATGTCAATGTTAATATTTTTACCCTTATGGTGACCAAATAACATAATTTTTGTTTTACTTAAATTTAATGAAAGCTTATTTACATCAAACCACCGCTTCAGTTTTTCCATCTCCTTCTTAACAATTTCAATGAGTTGCTGCAGATCATCCCCATCACAAAACACATTAGTATCATCAGCAAATAGAACTAGCCGTAATTTGTTAGAAACCTGAAATAAATCATTTATATATAAAATAAACAATATTGGTCCCAGAACCGACCCCTGAGGGACACCACAAACAATGTCCAAACATTGGGAACAAGCACTTTCACCCTTTACAAACTGCTTTCTGTTGCTCAAATAGCTTCTGATCCAGTCTAGCACTAACCCCCTAATGCCATGCAGTTCCAATTTATTATTTAACATACCGTGGTTAATTGTGTCGAAAGCTTTTTTTAAATCAATAAATACCCTGATTACATGTTTTTTATTATCAATAGCATTTGTTATATTTTCTATTACATTCATCAGGGCCAGTGATGTTGATCGATTTGACCTGAACCCATACTGTCCTCCGTCCAGTATCTTGTGCTTTTCGATGAAAGAGTTTAATCTGGTTATGAACATTTATTCCAATGTCTGTGATAACTGCGGTAACATAGAAACTGGCCTACAGTTTGTGAAGTGATGCTTGTACCCGGTTTTGTACAATGGTATAACTTTAGCTATTTTCATTTGATTAGGAAATGAACCTGTTTGGAATGTTAAATTAAAGATAAATTCTAATGGTTTCAGAATTCCCCTGATTACTGTTTTCACCAAAGCCATATCAATGCCATTAACATCAGTAGAGAGTTTACCCTTCATTCCTCTCACGGTCTTTAATATTTCATTTTCAGTTACTGGGTTAAGAACCATGCTACTGGGATTTCTGTCAATTAACATTTGCACATCCTTTCCAAATGTTCCTGGATCCGGGATTTGCTTTTCTAATTCAGGTCCCACGTTTACAAAAAAATCATTAAATCTTTTAGCAATCTCTTCCCTTTGATCTATTTCTTCACCCTTACTAATGAAGTACTTTGGATAGGAGTCTTCCTTGTTACCCCTTCTTAGAATAGTATTAAGAATGCCCCATGTTTTTTTGATATGACTTTTCTTTTCATCTAAAAGTTTTCCATAATATTCCTTCTTGCATGTTCTTATGATCTGCGTTAACTTATTTTTGTATTTTTTATATTTAATTTCTGCCTCTTTTGTTCTCTTTTTTAAGTAGTTTTTATATAGAGTATTCTTTTTCTTACATGCATTCTGCAATCCTTTTGTAATCCATGGACAATGGAAATACTTAATTTTTTCCTTGAACTTTTTATCTGGACAATGTTTATCATACATCGAACCAAATATCCGCAAAAAATACTCATAAGCCTCATCAACAGTTTCTTTTTGATAAATCACATCCCATTTAAGCTCAAGTAGCTCAGCTTTAAATGCATTGATGGAGGTTTCTGTTTTAATTCATCTGTATCCCATTGAGAAATGCAACCTGTGGTTGACATAACTACTGTCATATACTGTGAAAACTGGAAGATGGTCACTGATTTCATTAATTAGCAACCCATTGACCGTCTTATTTTCAATGTCATTGGAGAATATGTTATCAATTAATGTTGCACAACTTGCAGTTATCCTACTTGGTTTTGTAATTCTTGGAAATAAGCAAATGCTGTACATGGTATTAATAAATTCTTCAACTGCTTTAATCTTATGAGGATTTAATAGGTTAATGTTAAAATCCCCACATACAAAAATTACATTATTTTTATCCACAAACATTTTCTCCATCGAGCCTGTAAACATCTCCATATTTGAGCCAGGTGTTCTGTAAATACAACTAACGACTATATTTTTTTGATTTTCTTGAGAGATTTTGATTGTTAAACATTCAAGCATATTCTCAACAACAGCTGTCATGCTATTCACTACTCTGAAATGCAGAGTTTTATCCACATATAGAGCAACTCCTCCACCACCTCTGTTTAGTCTATTACAGTATCTGAGTTCATAACCCTCCAAATTAAAGTTTTCAACTCCCTTCTCTGCATTGAACTATGTTTCTGAAATTGCTATCACACTAAATCGTTGTGAAAAATTGCACAAGTATTCCTTAATGTTATCAAAATTTGTATTCATGCTTCTGCTATTGAAATGAACAAGTGAAAACTTATCTTTACATTTAATGTTGACGTTATAATGCTCTTCAGTGTAGTAACTGCAATTATCTGTGATGGCAGAGAAGAAATGGTTGTTGGGTGAATGTCATATTCCATGTCCTGTAAATTGTGATCAGTGTAATCCAATGCTTCCATCCTTAATTGGTCAGAATTTATGTTTTGTGTTCCTGGTGTTGACGGTTGAGGTTGTATTGACATTTGATCTGAGGAATAGTGTAAGTATATTACCTCAATTTCCAGAAGGCTCATAAATATCAGTATATATATCAATATCTAACACCCTGAGGATAGAGTCTGACTGTTGCTGTAAGGAGTATTTCACACCAACAAAAGATGAAGAAAAGTGATTGTACAGGATGATGGATAGCTGTATCACAGATTAATCTAGCTCTCTCTGACCTAGAAAATGACAGTTGTGGAAACAGATGAGCCTCTTTTTCAGGCTCTGCTGGTTATTTTTTTCTTTCGTCATGCATGTTAGATGTCAACCAAGAAGTGAAGCTCCCTGTATTTCGTTTTGTGAGCTGGGCTGTTTGGGAAATGAATTCCAAGAAAAAAATAACTAAACTGCAGCTGGTCTGAAAAACACCTGCAAAGATACTGGCTTAAAGACATTGTGACATGTACACATTATCTGTTTTAAGGCAAGTTTTACACAATTTAGTATAAATTCATAAACAGCAGCAAAATCCAGGACAGCAACTGATTAATACCAGTAGAATCTTAGAGGTGGTTTCTAAAAGACTGAACTTTTGATCCTTTCACTGCCTGCTCAACCAAACAGTAGAGGACATTTAGAAAACAACTGATTGTTTGTATTACTCCATGTCGTCCTGGGGCAGTGGTCGGTTCTACCCTGAATTACTCCCCGGGCGAGACCCTCTCTGCCCCCCCCCCCCCCCCCCAATAGTGTCACATTGTCCATTTATTGTAACTGAAAATACAGTTAGGAAATATTTAATCAAACACAAATAAATAATCTGAAATAAATATTATAAACTACAATAGGGGAGCTGGTGCAGCTCGTGCTGGTTTGCAGCGCCTTCCGTCCGTGAAAGCTGGGTTCGAATCCGGGCTGCTCCCTGTTCCCTTCTCTGCCTCTGTGCCGGTCTCAAGCCCGGTTGCTTTGAGAAGGTTGCGTCAGGAAGGGCATCCGGCGCAAAACATTGCCAAGTAAACCATGCGACTTGTTCACTGTGGCGACCCCTGATGGGAAAAAGCCGAAAGAGAAAGAAGAAGAAGACAAATCACACTAATAACACACTAGAACAGTGTTTTTCAACCAGTGTGCCGTGGCACACTAGTGTGCTATTGGAGATGGTCAGGTGTGCCGTGGGAAATTGCCCTCATTAACTGATCTAAAAACATTTTCCATCTCCAGGATTTTAGCTCTGTGTTCATCCAAACAGGCCCTGATAAAACACTGAGGAGTTAGGAATATAAAAGATCGTAAAATACTTTTTCTTTGCGTTTATTTTATTTTATTAAAGAGATTTTGATAAGACTGACGTACCGCCATTCAGCTGCAGCTCCGGCTGTATTTTGGAAAAGTCTCGCCCCTTTAACTGTCTCCACCAATCATTCTTGGGGAGCTTAATCACATGTCATCAGTCTGACCAATCAGAAGTGGTTAAAGTCTTTACTTCCTTGTCCCGATTTAGCTCGTAAACTCGCTCAGTTCTAACAAAAATACAAGCTAAAGCTCGTCTTTATCGGTGTAGCTTTCCACAGAATCCGGTATCAGACCGTGGAACAAGTGAACAAAACAATGAAGCTCCGGAAAGTGATCTCCGCCGGCCGTTTAATGCACTACATCTCCCATGATGCATTGGGTTGTGAGAGTGACAGCGCACAAGGAGATCTGTTGTTAAACATCTTGAAACTAACAAACACACTTCAAACTGTTTTTACATCTTCTAACTTAACTTTTATTGCATCTTTTAGGAAAAAAACAGCTGCAACTTCCAGCTTTTTCTGCAACAATTATCTCAAAAATGCATGTGAGATTGTGGAGGGGCTGTAGATCAATACAGACTATGAGTTTCTCCGTTTTTTTTATTTTTATTTTTGGATCCTGGTGTGCCGCGGGATTTTTTTTAAGGTTAAAGTGTGCCGTGGCTCAGAAAAGGTTGAAAAACACTGCACTAGAATAAATGTAACTGCAGCACTAAGAACAGAAAACACTAACTAAAACCTAACCTTTGTGGCCTTCCTGATGCAAGCTTGTCAATAACGTCATCATATGAAATCTGCTCCCCCCCTGAATGATTGATACCAACAACAGCAGGTTAGTGAGTTGCTCCTGAGACATTGGTGATCTCAGGTATGACTTGATCAACTGGAGTTTTGAAAAGCTAACAGCAGCTGCAGCAGCATGCTACCATCACAGCTTATTTTACATTATGAACTAATATACAACAGTAAAACTCAATAAAAACTTTGTGATACAGCAGAGCAGACAGACACACGAATCATAACTAATGTTACAAGTTAAGGCAAAGCATACATTTAAGAAGAAAATCTTAAAAATGACTATTTACAATATTTGGGCCTACTTCAGTTTTGGTCATGATAGACCAAACAAGAGATTTTTCCTCTGCAACATTGTTGTTGTTGTTGTTGTTGTAGGGCAGGTAGCATTCGAATTTAGAAAACGTGCATCTAGCTATGCGATAATACCCTTTTCTTTGTCTCTTTTCTACTCTTCTTCTTTTCTTTTCTTTCTAAATTGGGCACCAGCTTTGACCTTTTTTCTCCATATTTCAGATGTTTTTTGCATTTAGCATAAATGTCCTGACATAGGTATCAAGTCTGTCGACTAAACCAACTGTCGTCTTAGTGAAGAATTTTTTTTGTTTTCCCATTTTTTATTTGGGCATTTCACACAAAAATAACCAAAAAAGCATGATTTTTTTATACCTTTTTTATACCCGCAGCCCCCCCCCCCCTTTCGTCAAACATTTCCAGCAGGAGCGCGTGCAGCTGCACCCAGGGGCGCCAATTCGCTACATGGCGGCGCAATATTTATTTTTATTTTTTCATCAAGCACTGAGCCGCGGCCCGCGACCGTTGCTCCCCCTCGAAGAAGATCCAGCCAGGTTTGCGCATGCGTTTTGCGCTCCGTGCTCACCTCTCAGCCTGCACCCTTCACCCCGCGCCCCATCCCTTCTCCTTCTTCACCCCGCGCCCCCTCCCTTCTCCTTCTCACACACATTTGCGTCTACTTCTCAAAGACATGAGGGAGCGCAGCTGCGGGGCGGGGGCGCCGCCAGGTTTCAGGCTGTTACAAACTCTGTGATATAAGTAAACCAATAGTGGTGCATAAAGTATTTTACAAGAGCTGAGCCTCCGTCATTTTTCCGCCCCGGGCGAACGCCCATATGGCCCGTGCCTAAAACCCCTACTGTCCTGGGGGGTATTCCAGAAAGCAGGTTCTGCTAGCTCCCACGATAAGTTTGAGGCTAAGAAAGTTGATAACCTCAGCTTTCAGTTCCAGAAATGGAGGTATGTTTCAGGGTAGGTCAAGTTACCATGGCAACTCGTGCTCTGAACATAACCTGGTCCGGAGCAGGTTTAGTTGAAGCTTAGTTTGTTTTCAGAGAGGTGAAGCAGCATGGCGTGTGCATTTGAAGATGATTTAGTGGATGAAAAAGCTCAGATAATACTTTTTCCACCATGAGAGGGTGATAAGACCACATATGGATGTTGGAAAGATAAACTTTATACTTTGATCTAACTTAATTATTTGCTTCAGTTAAGATAAATCATTTTTTTTGTTAGGTCACCTTAAAAAAAACACGTAGTTTTCAGACAATTATTTTCCTTTCATTCAAATTAATTTAATTAAGTGGGTGTAACTTTGATGCTGATGTTAGATCGGCCCCGCAAGTGATTCTGGGATATCATTCCCTTTGCCTGTCTGGACCGATTTGGGTTTAAGTGTGGGTTTTTGACCAAATGCGTTTAGTTGTATAGCTGTTTTACTGTGTTTCACCGTGTTTTGCCGAGCTATTTTGTCCTACTATGCTTACGTCTCTGCACCATGAGTGAGAGTAAAGGAGAGGATGATGAGGTTATATAGCACCCCTACCACTTAAAACTGTTAAGACAGTGATGGAAAATTATTTAATGAATTTTTGCACTCCGTGCATTTTTCCCCCGTTCTTTTTATTGTTATAAAAATGAGCATATCTGCCGGCTCAAACTTAGACATATGAAAGTTAAAGAAATATAAGTAATTAAGATGGAAAAAAGATTAATGGAGTAATGTGACATTTAGTTAGATAAATACGTAAATTTGAGTTGTATAAACAATTATTGAGTTTGAATAAATTTAACTAAATTATTCAAATTATTTTTCAGCCGTGTTACCTTTTGGATGGACTTATAATCTTTATCCGCCCTCATTAAAATCTCAGACTCCGTTTCACTTCAGTCTCAAGTGTCGGCGATCTATTGAGAATGTTTTTATGTACCGTGCGTTACCAAATGGAGCGTAATTACGCCAACTCATATCCGGTCTTTTGGAACCGAATTACCCAGAGTAAGCAAGTTCAGGCGGATTTCAGCCAGAGTTCAGGCTTAAAGTCGGGCTAGTTTAAACATGCTTCCTGGAATACCCCCCTGGACTCACCCCTCTGACACAACACACCATCCTACCTCAGTTGTTTCTCTCTGATCTCTGTTAAGTAACGGCACTTTGTACATTTAAAACATTTTGCACCACTAGGACACTTTTGTGATCCTAAAACTACATAGTAAAACTACAGTAACATATATTAATGCTTACTGCTCTTAGACCTGTTCTCTTTCGGACAGTTGTGCAATACATTTCACTACTGTACTATGTGTGTGTATGTATGTGACAAATAAAATTTGAATGATTAAAGGGATCCGGGCATGCTGCACGCCAATCTAATTCTGCTGTTAAACTCAAACACTGCGAAAGAAGAACCTGACGATTCATGTATGAGGAGTAAACTATAAGTTTATTCAGCGGTGACTGTTTTTTAATTTAGAGAATAAAACTATATATTTTTTATATTACTGCAAAATGAAAAAGTCAGCGAATGTCAACTAAAACAAGTACAAAAACATGAAACCTAAACCTACTACATTTTTTTTGTCCACCACACTAACATGGCTAATGTGCAGTGGTGTCAGACTGCTTGTGTTACATGTTACTAACAAGGCTGGGAGTTAGTTTAGTCACAGTAATGTTTTAGTGGTATCAGACTGGTTTTTATGGGTTGCATAAAGAACACACACATTAGCTATGTGTGGCGGTATCGGAATATGTTTTTTTTGTAACCCTTGTGCTATCTTAGGCACTTTAACATTGGGAGTTGGGTCATCTAGATCAGTGTTCTTCAACCTTTTTTGAGCCACGGCACACTTTAACCTTGACAAAAGTCCAGCTGCACACCAGCATCCAAAAACAAAAACAAACAGGAGAAACTGGTCTGTATTGATCTACAGTCCTTCCATGATCTCACGTGCATTTGGGTGATAATTGTGGCAGAAAAAGTTGCAATTGTTTTTTTCTAAAAGATGTAATAAAAGTTAAGTTAGAAGATTTAAAAACTGTTTAATGTGTGTTTGTTGTGGTTTAAGACGTTTAACAGGGAAGATTCATTGTACGCTGAGACGCTGTCACTTTAACACAATGCATCATGGGAGTTGTAGTGCTAAAACTGCTGCACATGGCAGACCGACTTGCTTCTCTGAGCTTCATTGTTTTGTTCACGTGTTCCACGGTCTGACACCAGATTCTGTGGGAAGCTACACCGCTAAAGCAGAATCAGAACAAGCAAGTGAAGACTTTAACCACTTCTGATTGGTCAGACTGATGACATCTGATTAAACCTCCAAGATTAATTGGTGGAGACAGTTAAAGGGGCGGGACTTTTCAGAAAACAGCTGACACTACGGCTAAATCACGGTACCGTCATTCTGATCAAAGTGTCTTTAATAGAATCAAATAAACACAAAGAAAGTATTTTATGATCTTTCATATTCCTAACTACTCAGTGTTTTATCAGGACCTGTTTGGATGAACAAAGAGCTGATGTCCTGGAGATGGAAAATGTTTTTAGATCAGTTAATGAGGGCAATTTCCCACGGCACACTTGACCATCTCCCATGGTTCTTAAAAAACAGCATCTTCAGCTGTTTCTTAAAAGACTAACATTGTTGAGTAGGCTACTTTAAGCAGGTTCAAAGCAGAGGACTAAAGGGGGTGACTAGAGCCAAATGGCGCAAGCAGATGGGAAATATATTCAGGGGTCAGGAAATTAAGAGCTCTAAAAATTGGCACCAAAAATTTTAAATCGATTCTAAAATTAATGAGTGACCCTTGAAGCAGCATTTTGTAGCTGAAGGTGTCTTATTGTGGACTGATTAAAGCAGGTTACACTAGTCTGAATGAAATCAAATAAAAGTATGAACTAAATCTTTAGGTCAGTTTTAGTTACCATTTTTCTCCCCGTAGTAATATTTCTTAAGTGATTGAAAACCGTATTTGACCAAATGTTTGGAATTATGACTAAAAGCCATGGATTGGTCATACACTACACCAGGTTTTTTAGAGGGTAGGTTTGCAGGAGGAGCCCAGAGAGCCTAAGTGATGATTAATGACGGTCACTGACGGTTTAATTTAGTTGAAGATAATTAAGTGTAATGCATGAGAGGCAAAGTAACAATTTCAGCTAGCTTATGTAACTAAGAGGCACTAAAAGATTGTCAGTGTATAAATGGTAAGACACAACTACTTGTAATTCTTCCAAGACAGTTTATATATAAAAGAAACGGGATTGGACCCATTGCTAAGCCCTGAGGGACACCATACAAGGGAAGGGAGAGGGGGGCAGCTCAGATAATAAATCATTAGCCATATGACAATAGTTCTGTTGAAGAGGTAAGAACACCATTCCAGAACAGTACCAGAAATTCACAATTGATTTTGTAGTCGACATAATAATGTCTTATGGTCAACTGTGTCAAAAGCTGAGACAGATCTAACAAAACCAATACGCTGTATTGATCCGACTCCGCAGCCGTCAGACTTTTAAGAAACCAGTCTGGGTAGATTGCAACTTGCGAAACCCAGATTGTAATTTATCTAGAATGGCATGTTTACTCACAACAAATGTCAACTAACCTGCGACCACTTCTCCATAATCTTTGCTAAAAATTGCTTTTTAGATATTGGCCTGTAATTATTTGGATGCAGTGGATCCAAATTTGGCTTCTTCAGGGTTAGATTTAATGTTGCTTGGCACTCAGCCAGCTGTCAATGACTATCCGTCTGATAACCTGTGGACCTCGTACATCAAATACCTTCAAAAACAATGAGATGGGTACAATATCAAGAGGGGAGGAAGAGGGTTAGAAGAGCTTTAACATCCCCCAGTCACAGGTGAAAAAGAGGACGAGGTGCATAAAAAAGAAGAGGAACAATGAGCCCTAAGTGTGCTGCCTGTTGATGGTGCTAGCCCTGAGATTGATCGATTGATTGATTTCTTTTTGCAATGAGGGTGCAGCAGTCTGCGGCTGAACAAGCTACCTAGGGTCCTTACCCTCTCATACAGAGGGGGAGAAGGGTTGTTCTGGATCCTGGGCAGCTTGGTCAGCATCCTTCTCTCACCTACAGAGTCCACTGAGTCCAGGGGACAGCCCAGGACAGAGTTAGCCCTCTAGACCAGCTTGTCCCGTTTCTTCTTGTGCCTGTCTGTAAGCCCACCACTCCAGCAGACCACTGCATAGAAAGTTGCTGATGCAACCACAGTTTCATAAAAGGTCCTGAATCAGCAGAAAAGCAGCTATTTTGAGAATAGTGGATTTTCTATAAACGTATTACATGTAGCTCTTACCAATGGAGCAATGTGTTTTTCTTACTGAATTTATGATGCTGATCGCTAAGCTAGCACGTTTAACCACATTAGCAAAACTAGGATGGTTGACTTCCGGGGCGAGTGAAAGCTGGCGCACTTCTGGCTGCCGCTGCTCCGCTGGACCAATTTTTCTGAATTTTTAAGCCTATGGACTCTGTTTTTTGCCCCAAATTGTGGATACCTATCAATACCACCTTTTGTACAACTACCTGTGGACTGTCTCCGGGATCTGTACACTTCTGGTTCAGAACAACAACCACCGGCTGTTTTGTGCAAACTAGGCTCCCTGCTGATTCCTCGCCACACCGGACACAATGTGGATCAAGGCTGAGTGGATTCTACTCGCCTGGTCGTCTCTGGTCAAGCATCCACTGACAGCTCTCCTTCAGTACTCTGCCTTGGACCTCGCTAAACTCCACTTGCTACTCCAGCACCTGAACATCTTCTACCAGCCCCGTCGGAGATACATTCACCGTGGCTCACGGCGTATCCTCCAGGATGGCTCCTCCAACTCCATCAGATCTATCTGGTCTTCTACCCGACGCCTGCCGAGGAACTCCCGACGCCGCGCTGACCCTGGTGCGCTGGCTCACCTGGCCCGGGTGGCTAACGACACCGCTGCTGCTAACCTCTCCAGCACGACAGCCAACTTCGGTCTCCTAAATATCCGCTCGCTCACAAGCAAGGGGAATCTCGTCCAAGATCTCCTCATCGACCGAAAGTTGGACTTCATATGTCTAACAGAGACGTCACCGCTCTGAACGACGCGACACCTCCGGGGTTCGTTTACATCGCTCACCCCCGCGTCTCGGGGCGCGGGGCGGGACTCGCTATGATCCGCCGTGAGAACTGGAGGCTCACGCCCGTGACTGTACCTGCTTATCATTCGTTCGAGGCTACAGCATGTCAGCTATCTGGACCGACCCCAACTATTGTAGCAACTGTCTACCGACCCCTAAAACCTAATAAGGATTTTATCTCTGACTTTTCGGACCTTCTGACTCATCTCTCCACGCTCTCATCCAACCTATTAATCTTAGGTGATTTTAATATTCACATGGACAATGTCAGCAACACCCTCACCAAAGACTTTACATCCTGTCTGGACAGCTTTGATCTTCATCAGCACATCAACTTCCCCACCCATAAGAATGGACATGTGCTTGACCTTGTTTGTTACTCAGGTGTCCACCCTCTGGACTGTAAACCAGATATTTTCCCTTTTTCAGACCATATGCTGCTATCTTTTAAGGTCAACCTCTCTGTCCAAAACAAACCTTCCCTGTACAATAACCTTCCGTAAGATTAAGGACATCAACCTGGACATTTTTTCTTTACTCATCAACAGTCTTCCTCCCACTGTCATTCCACTCCAGACGAACTACTTTCACATTACAATGCCAACCTCCAAAATCTCCTGGACAATCTTGCTCCACTTAAATCCAGGTCCATCACTTTCACCACTTCTGCACCCTGTTACACTCCCACTCTCAGACAACTGAAAGCCAAAGGACGACAACTGGAAAGATTATTCAGAAAAACTGGTCTTACTGTCCATAAGCAAATGTACACTACACACCTTTCTCATTACAATGATTTTATTTCTGAGGCAAAAATCACTTATTTCTCTGGTCTGGTAAACTCTTCAATAGGTAACACAAGAGCTCTTTTTTCACTCCTCTCAAAAACAACAACATCCCCAAATGCACTACCCCCCCCCCACTTGTACTCCTCAGATTTTTGTAACTCCGTGGCATCATTTTTCACAACAAAAATTGAGCAGATCCATCAGCAACTTAAGCCATCTTCAAGTCCAAATTCAATCCCTGCTGCATTAACTCCCCCACTTCATTTGTTTTCTGCTTTTAACCTCCCATCAGTTGATGAAATTAGTGAACTCATCCAAAAATCCAACACCTCTTCCTGCCAGCTTGATCCAATACCCACTACTTTGGTCAAGGCTACTCACCCCACTCTGTCCCCACTGATTACCAGCATCATTCACGCCTCCCTCAAGAACGGAACAGTTCCCACTGCTCTCAAATCAGCAGTAGTCACCCCCATACTAAAAAAGCCTGGTTCCGACCCCTCCAATCTCAACAACTTCCACCCAATATCAAACATCCCATTCATCCCCAAAATTCTTGAAAAAACTGTAGCGGCTCAACTCCATGCTCATCTCTCCGGCAATAGTTTATACGAACAGCTCCAGTCTGTTTCTGTCCCCTCCACAGCACAGAAACAGCTCTCCTCAAGATCACTAAAGACCTCCTCCTTGCAGCAGATGCTGGTTCAGTCTCCATCCTCCTCCTGCTAGATTTGAGTGCGGCGTTTGACACCATCTCCCACCCCATCCTTCTGGACAGACTCTCCAATATTGGCATCACCAACCTACCCCTTAGCTGGTTCCATTCATATCCCCTCAGGTTAAGAGTCCGGGTGTCCTCCTTGACAGCACTCTCTCATTCACTGCCCACATCAATAACATCACCCGCTCCGCTTACTTCCATCTGCGTAACATTTGTCGTCTCCGTCCCGCTCTCACTCCTCACTCTACAGCTGTCCTACCCCACAGTCTCGTCACCTCCCGTATCGACTACTGCAATTTCCTTCTATCTGGACTTCCACAAAAAATCATCCGTAAGCTTCAACTGGTTCAAAACTCAGCTGCTCGAATAATAACCCAAACCCTCTCCATTCACCACATTACACCCATCTTAAAGCAGCTTCACTGGTTACCAGTACCTCACCGGATCACTTACAAAATCCTCATTTTAACCTTCAAAGCCCTCCACAACCTCGCCCCTCCGTATCTCTCAGAGCTCCTAACAGTTGCTACCCCCACCCGCTCCCTCAGATCCTCTTCGTCCCTTCGACTGGCCATTCCACGAACACGACTAGTTACCATGGGTGGTAGAGCATTCAGCACCACTACAACTCTGGAACTCCCTCCCCTCTGATCTACAAAATATGGACTCAGTCATTCAGTTTTCCAAACACGTCATGCTTTTAGCTCATAATATTTAAATTGCTCTTTTTAACTGTTGACTTATTTTGTGTTCTGGAATTTTACTGTTTTATGTTTGTTTTTACCTACTTTGTACTGTGAGGCGACCTTGAGTGCCCAGTAAGGCGCCATATAAATAAAATGTATTATTATTAAAATGTATTTAGGATAGTAAGCATAATTAGCATCTAAAGCAGGGCTGGGAAAACTACGGCCCGCCTGGATTCGGACCACCTCCATGTTTGGTCCGGCCCCCTGAACAATATCAGAGACCCATGTTTTTTAGTTTTATCTGGCCACACGATCAAGACTCGCATAGACCTCCAGAGAACGTGACCTTTTATTTCACCTTCTTCAGACTGAAACCCTCTAAAATCTCTGTCAAATAGAACAGAAGACAGTCTTCCTTTCTACGTCACAGTCCATCTTTCCCGGTTTAGCTCATTTTTTTTAGAGCGATTATGCCGCTTTTTTTAAACAGCGCATCCTGTTCTGTGTCCTGATTGGCTGGAGACCTTGTCAATCAATCTCCTCTGAGCCATGTCTCCTGTACAGAAAGGCAGAGCTCTTCAGATCTTTGTTTTCATTCTAAGATCCTGGACCTAATTTCTATAATAGTTTGAGAATTTAAACAAGAGAAAAGTGTGAAAATGTTCATGTCTGTCTGAGAGAAGTGTATTTAGTCAGTGAGGAGTTTTACTGCCATAAACATCTGTAATCAGACTCCGTGGATTTCACTGATCACAGTTATTTTTTTTAACGTAATCCCTTCAATAAATGAGGGAACTCTGTACTGGTGAAAAGGTAAAGCAGATATATGCATAGCTGCAGCAGAAGACAGAAATTCATTCTTCCTATCATTCAAACACCACATGAACGCAGCATTTCTTTATCAAGTAAATCAAGTCGTTGGTGAAATTGGCTTTAATTTGAGAATAAAAGTTTTAACCTAAAAACTCTAAAATGTTCTGTTTTACAATATCATTTTCAATCCAAACGTTTTCACCCAGATTCCATCTTATTTCTTTCTCACTCCACGCATCTGCTCCCTATAATCCGACCCCTGTTCTACTGTAACCATTTTATTACATGATTTATCATTATCCAGTTGATAATTTTATCAGACAGAATTAAGAATCCTTAGTTATCATAAAGCACATGGCAAAGACGAATTACCTAAAATATTATGTAAAAAATAACTATTTTATAAATGAACATGGCAAATAGGATGCAAAGCAGCTTGGATTTCATCAAGAATCTATTTATTGTCTTCGTAGTCAGCTGTTGCTTGGTTTATCTTAGGGCCATGGTCAGCTCTCTTTTTTGATGTTGGAGAAAATCAACTTTTAAGTCACTTGAAGATACTTGTATAGATAGTACTATGAAGATACTTGTGACGATAGTAATCGTCTTATCGCTGCATGGAGCGGTGTCTGTGTACAATCAATGCATGGTAGACTCTCAGAATGTGGAGAGATCAGGTTTATTATTTTGAAGAGTTCGGCATGGTAAGGAGTTCATAAAATCATCCCTCTGCTTCAACTCTCGCAGTGAAAGCTGCGTCTCAATCTGACGCCCGTGTTTGCATCTCTGACAGTTTGAAGCCAAAGCCCCTCCCCCGCCTCTCTACCTGTTCACCTGTTCACATTCTCAGAGTTCTTCAGAGTTGTTTTCCCCCGCGCTCCTCAGTGTGTCCTACACAGAGAGCGCAAAATACGGTAGTCGGGGCGCTCTGGCTCAAGCGCAGCAGCACAAGGATGAAAGACCCGCATGCAGGTTAGAGCGGGGATGGAGCAGGTTAAGAAAATGAATGGAAGAAGGCCGGTCCACTGGAAAAATATTCAATACGATATAGTTTTATTAGATCAGGAGAAACAAGAATACAGAGCTTACATTGATTTTTTTTTCTCCTATTGGACTGATTTAGCACCCGATCCGATAATTTTTTAAAATAAAAGATAGTTCAGACTAATAATAAAAGGAGGAGATTGATTGACAAGGTCTCCAGCCAATCAGGACACAAAACAGGCTGCGCTGTTTGAAAAAAGCAGCATACCGTAAATTCCGGACTATAAAGCGCACCCGATTACAAGCCGCATCCGCCCATTTTCACGTGTTTAACTACTTTTAAACAAACATAAGCCGCGTCGTAATAAAAGCAGCATGTATTAGATAACACGGAGAACCTGACAAATCACGTACTGACTCCCAGCATAAGTAATGTTCAATACCACATTGTGGGAGAAGTTAGCTTTGCCTCAGGCTCATACAAGTAAATACTACCACATCTGACAAACTGCATGGACCTCTATTCTGTTCACAAGTTCCTCAGTTATGGTTTATTTATTTATTTTTAGTTTTTTTTACTTATTGACAATCTAGGTATCACACATAAAATTACAAACAGTAACCATATAATCAACATTATATCCCTCAGTTATGATGAGTCTTAGGGGCTAAAAGCGGGGCCAACGCCCGGCTCGCCTCACTGTTGTACGTGTTTAAAAATGAGCAAGTAGCAGCAGTGCATGGAGGGGTGAAAAGGAACAGCTCTCCTTCCGCTTGTGTCGCGGCAGCATTATGGTACTAACGGGGCTGGTTAAAAAAAAAAAAAAGTAAAATAAAGCAGCGGCGACTGAAAAGCGCACGCCTCAGCGCGATACCAGCGCCTCAGCGCGGCGCGTGCGTCAGAAGTTCCGCGGACGCCTCTGAGCTCCGCGCTCGCCCCGCGCGCTCCCCTTCCTATCTTCTCCGACACCTCTGGCCAGGGCGGCTACAGGGAGGAGGAAATCGTGTCTGTGCAGAGCAATCGGACTTAATACTGTACGTTTTGTTGATGAGGGGCGGATGCGTTGTTACGTGTGGGAGCCTTCAGACTGCCATCTGTCCCGCAGCTCTATGTGAACGAGCAGCAGCCAGGAGAACATGTCTCCAGCTCACACGGAGGCTATGAGCTTTTCAATGCAAAATTCCAGTCAGTCCTCAGAAACCGTTAAAACGACCACGTGGATTTGTGTTTCCAGTCGTGTCCCGTCAAAATAAAGGCTATGTTATTCACACATGCGCTGTTCTCTCCGTCATGCAGCTGACCTGCTTTTCCAATCCCGTTGGTGATGGTGGATTTTTTTCACGCTGCTTTTAACTTGAAAGCTGCATCATATTGTAGCGGCGATCACGTGCACGTTGGGTCTAACGGCACCAAAGGATTCTGGGATGCGGCCGGGCATGCATGTTTCGTTTTTTGAACCATGACTGAAGTGTGTAAGACCTGAAGTGACATCCATGCTGTTTGGCTGCTTAGTTTGTTGAAAAACAAACAACTCATGCTTAGTGTTAGATAAAGAATTCAAACTATTCACTGAGACCGAAAGTACGTACATGGCGGCCGCCAAGTAAATCCATAAATTAGCCGCGTAAATTCATAAATTAGCCGCGTCACTGAATAAGCCGCAGGGCTGTGAGCGCAGGAAAAAAGTAGCGGCTTATAGTCCGAGAATTACGGTAATCGCTCTAAAGAATGAGGAAAGATGAACTGTGATGTAGAAAGGAAAGACTGTCTTCTGTTCTATTTGACAGAGATTTTAGAGGGTTTCAGGTTGGAGCACAGACTGCAGAAGGTGGAAGAAAATTTCTCTGCAGGTCTTGATCGTGTGGCCAGATGAAAATAAAAATAATGAGTCTCTGATATTGTTCAGCGGGCCGCACCAAACATGGAGGGGGGCCGGATCCAGACCACGGGCAGTAGTTTGCCCACCCCTACCATAGACAGTTTTGATGTACAGATCAGCAAACCTCTGCAGTTAAGATGGGAGAGTGATTGCACAGCCAACAGCAGCAGTGTGAAATCAATGCCTCTCACCACTGTGTTTCTCCAGAGCTGACCACAAACCACACAACAGCCTAAGATGCTGTTAGTGTTAGGTGTGAACAGCCTTTTACTGGTCTCATGAATCAGATACTTTTGGCTAGTACATATTCAGCTTGATTAATTACCGTATTTTCACGACCATAGGGCACACCGGGTTATAGGGCGCTGTCTGTTATAGATAATTTCTCAGTATTTGTGACATTCAAAAGGCACACCTGGTGTTAAGGCGCAGGCACGTTAACACAACATGCCAGTAAAAACATGCATGCTAGTATTGAATCATTCCTGCGATGACGTTTCTGACCACGGGGGAGATCCTCTCTAGGGTCAACGGCGGATCTTCCTTCAGGGCTTCACTTCCCGTTCGCATCCTCAGAGCCTCCAGAGCGGGTTCATAGTAGAACCAGTCTCTGATTTTTTGGAGGAAAACCTTTTTTATTTTTGTTTTTTAGTTACTGTTCTCCCTAACTGAGTAACACAAACTAAATGCAGGCTCAAACACTCACTTAGTTTAGTGTCTGCCCCCCTCCTTTTGAAAACGGGGAAGCGTGGCACACAGGAACTAAGCACACACACACATTGGCTTGAGCTGATTGTCTGGCCCTCCTTTTTACAGTTTGGATAATATTTAACTTTTATGTCAGAATCAGAATCGTTTATTGTCATTGTACATGGGGATACAATGAAATTGCAGCAGCCTTGGAGTGAAGGAGTTGCATAAAATAAAAATAAAAATAGAATAGAAATAGAAATTCTGTATTTACAACTCTTAACAAAAAATGAACAATATGTACAGAAACTGTTAAATATTAAATATTTGTGGATAAAATAGAATGGAATGACATGAGTTGCTGTGAGCACAGCATAATAAATATCAAGTTATTGCACAGTGAATCCGGTTATTGCACACTCAGGATATTGCACCTTCCTGGGCCTTCCTGATGACAGTCATGGTGTTGTTAGACCATGTCAGCAGAGATGGTGGTGCCCAGGAGGGTGAAGCTGTGGACCCTCTCCACACAGTTTCCATCGTTCCATCGATGTAGAGTGGGGGTGGATCTGTTCTGTTTTTTCTGAAGTCCAGGATGATCTCCTTGGTCTTGGTGGTGTTCAGGATAAGGTTATTAGCATGACACCACCTTGACAGTTTCAGGACTTCGTCTCTGTAGGCCGTCTCGTCGTCCCCAGAGATCAGCCCCACCACAGTAGTGTCATCTGCAAACTTCACTATGGTGTTGCTGGTGTGGGCTGGTCTGCAGTCTGCAGTGTAGAGTGTGTACAGCAGAGGACTCGGCACACATCCCTGTGGGGAGCCTGTGCTCAGCGTCCGGGTGGAGGAGAGGTGGGGGCCAAGTTTGACTGTCTTAGGTCAGTTTTAGGTCAAATTAAATCGACCTAAACCTTTATGATATTGTTTTGAAATGTAAAGAATCTATTTGACCCCTATTGGAGAATACCATAAGGATTGTGATGCAGTAGTTAATTAATTTATTCACTACAACCAACTCCATCACAGTAGGCAAGACACAAAAGATCACACTGCTTGAACCTGGACCAATTTCAGGTCATTGAATCAGATCATTCAATGATTCATTCAATCAATTAATTGACAGATTCATTAGCCAAAGGTGACATTGGTTGACCTGCAGCATGAAGGGAGTCTCAATATTCACCGCAGAGAAATTTCTCACAAATGTGGGGAGATTCACAAATGAAAGCGGGTTTGTAAATGCACGTTCTAAAATTTGAAAGAAGTGTGAGTTCATATTACAAGTGTTCCTCAAAATGATGTTTGTGAAGTATCTATTGTGCATTTCTGAAACATGTATTGTGTTTTTGTGAAATACAGTGTGCATATTTGTAAGAAACACTTGCATGTGTGAAACATTTAGTGTGCATGTGTGAATCCCAACGTTTGTCTTTGTGAAACACAGGGTGTTCATTTGTGAAACACAACGTGTGCATTTCCAAATGTATTTTGCAAATTTGCGTAAAATTACAGTTGTGAATCAGAGCGTGTGTATTTGTGAAACGGGTTGTGTGTATTTCTGATTCTGATTATTGAGACTGAATTAACTCCATACTGAGAAATATGTCTATGAAGACTCATTCATCCAGATTGGTTCCATTGAAGTAGGTTTAGGGGTTGTCATCTGGACTTAGTTTTAAAGTTAAAACATGTTTCACCTATAATCCAATAGGCTTCGTCAATTCTGAATAAGCTGGTCGAAGAGCTGGTATATATGCGCTCATGGGGGAGGAGTCAGACCTGAAACTGGATGGTACCGTCAACTTAGCCTACATGACTTTTATTTTCTATTATGCAACATAATCGCTTCCATAAAATTTTACCTACAACCACAAATTATATGAATCAAATGGTCTTTAAAATGACTCGTTACAGTCTTAGTAGTTGCAGTCTTTTAAACTTGTGCTTGAGTTGTGGATGAGTGTTACGGCTGTGGCCATGATATTGTTGTGTTTGAACTTTTGGAGTGTTTGGAGTTGCCAAAAGGTTCTAAATTTCTTTGTTTTTAAGACCTATACGAAAATTAAGATTCACAAAAAGCTCCACATATTTCATCTTCAAGCAGCTTCAGTGTTTTTTCCTCATTAATTGATTATTTTTTTCTCGTAATTTACAAGATTCTAAGTAGGAATGGGTGTCGTTAAATTTCTAACGGTTTTACTACTCTTGTTGATACTGCTTATCGATCCTGTATTTCAACTATACTCTTGATACTTTTTGAGGACGAAAAATGAATAAATAACAAATTAAGAACATAAAGTGTTGTATTTCCTCATTATGCAACATTGTTTTTTTAACAAAACATTTTACTTTATACATGATAATGTTCCAATACAAACCTGGAATGCATGTGGATGTGTTAGACCAGGGGTCGCTAACCTGAACTTCTCAAAGAGCCATTTGGATCAGTTTCCCACTGAGATGAGAGCACAGGGAGCCGCAACACTAGATGGGTTAGAAAAAATGTTTTTGCCGATATATCGCGATAGTTCTTTTGGCAAAACTTGTATTGATTCAAAATGCTGTCAGGATATGTATTTATTTGTTTTAATTATTTTTATTCTTTATAAGTGTGATGTTTCCTTTGATCTTTTGCCCATTTACACAACCTTGAATAGTCTTTTCTGTCTGTCAAACACCCAGTTAAGATGATGGAAACGGATTCACTTTGATGCAGACTAGTTTCTTTTTACTTTTTTCTTTGAATTCAGTAAACCCAATAAATTATATTAATTTTATGGATGACAACTATTTTTTATTATGAAGCAGCTGTTTCTCTGGAATCATAAGCGGTGAGTCTAAGCCCCGCCCCCGCCTTTCTACCTGTTTGCTGTTTTCCTACACGTGCAACCCCCCCCCCTCCAGCGTGTTCTACACAGACAGCGCAACATACGGTCATCGTAGCAGCAAGGCGACAGGATAGTTGGGTCCCCCTGGTGTAAATTTAATTCATTTTACTCGGAAATAGGGTTTTTTTTAGTCTAGTCTAGGGGGGTAAAAAGAATTTTTTAGGGGGGGCGCTCATGTGTCCTCTACGAGATTGCCACTGGCTGTCTATGGTGTCAAAATAGCGCCTGAAGAATTGTGCACCAAAACAGTAAAACCGCCCATCAAAACCCCAAATCTGTGAATCAAAATGCATAAATTGAGAACCAAAACCTATTATTTGCAACCAAAAGCTATAACCCAAAGCACAATCATATTTCGCAGTTGCCGATTTGTTTTCTCGCCATTCTGAAATCCGGTTTTTGAGTTGCAGTTTTATTTGGAAATTCTCCTTTTGAGTTGCGCTTTTATTTTTATTTGCGCTTTTATTTTTAGTAAATAAAGTCGTAAAAAATCTACTTTGTTTAATCCATAAAAGTCATGAAAAGAGCTGGAAATCCCACTAGCATTGAGCTAGCTAGCATGCTAACACAGGAGAACAATGGTGATAGTTTGTCATGCAACATCTAACTTTCTAACATCTTTTTTCACTAGCAGCTACTGGTGGAGCTCCTCATCTGACTGTGCTGGCATCCTCCGATTACATGAAGTACACGTTTGATCATTTAATATAGTGAAAGATTTGAAAAACATTAGAGACTCACCCTTTGAAACTGATATGTTGACGTAAGACTCTGTGTTATTCGGTAGCCAATGAGCTTCTGGATGTCGGAGATGTCCCGCCTCCCCTCCCCTTGACTGACACGTCACTGTGTTTACGTGTCGACAGGTTTTAGAATCAAAACCGCAAAAAATAAAAGTGGATTTCAGAATGGCGAGAAAACAAATTGGCAACCGGGAAATATGATTGTGCTTTAGGTTATGGCTTTTGGTTGCAAATAATAGGTTTTGGTTCTCAATTTATGCATTTTGATTCACAGATTTGGGGTTTTGATGGGCGGTTTTACTGTTTTGGTGCACAATTCTTTAGGCGCTATTTTGACACCATGGGTGTCTTTCCAGACAAACTTTCCATCCCATAACAGACTCTGATCGGCGTTCACAGCTGCAGACACGGCACCCCCACTCCGCGTACTCACACTGCTCTCGTCCTCCTGCCTGCTCGCTCTACCTGACGGTGGTAAAGGCACCACAACAATCTGAGAACATGATAGTTATTATACAAAAACACAGAGACCGTTAAGCTCTTTCCACCATCGTACATATCTTTGATAGCGTTCCTGTGTGCGCTTCCTTGTCTTGTGTGTGCGCCACGTGCTGTCTGAACAACAGCCCCGCCCCCCTGTGCACACAAATAGCCAGACAGACCTCCTCTTCAGCGAGAATAGCTAAATTAATATCATCAATAATTAACGGACAATTGACTGACTTGATGAATTAAATATGGCAGATAACGTTAATATCCTGTGGGACACAAAAAAATTCCACTTCTCCAGTACCGATAGCAGAACCGTTGAGGTCAGATCTTAACGATACTGCGGTCTCGAAAAATGTTGCCCCGGGGCTCGTTCAATACCGGGGCTCAGTACCCATCTCTAATTCTAAGTGATAAATTTACGAGAAGAAATCTCGTAAATTTGTGGCTTTATATTCATAATTTAGCAGTTATAACCTTTTTTTTTTTCATAAAAGTTTTTTTCTATACTTCGATCCGAGTCCGAGTCATTTGATTTTGCCACAGAGACAGTCCCAATCCAATGCCAAAATGGTATAAAGTCATTTAGGTTGGTTCCTATCTATATTCTATTCACCTTCTTTTATAATTTCACATGTAAACAGAACACTCCTGTGAAGTAGCTTCAACATGTAAGTTAAAATTGTACAATTATTAACTAGAAATTATTTTTAACAATAAACTAGTAAGATTAAGAGATGATTAGTCTTGTGAGAAAGTTTGAACTCTGTAGCGCAAGTTCCTTTAGAACTATGTCTTTTTGATCAATTATAATCCATGTTTATATGAAAACTCTGCCAAATTAGAAGCTATTTTATTTTTCCAATGGCCTTTTTCCCTAAACCTGCACTTTGCTGCCTCTCTGTCGGCAGCAGGAGAGTGTCGTTCTCATTACAAAGAAACAAAAACTCGATCTTTTGTATTTTGAAATGCCTTTGTAAGTCGTTTTTGTTAAGACAAAGGGAAGAGGCTCTTGCTATCAGTTTAAACGTTTATTAAGTTTTTGATTATCAAAGTCCGAGTCTGTGAATATCTTGCTAACTTTATGAACTGTGTCTTGCATTAAAAACAAGAATACTCTCACCTTGGCGCCTCTGCCCTTATTTCCTTGCGGGACCCATGACAAATTGGTATCAGAAGTGGGATATGCAGATGGCTGGCCACAAAAAGGTGAGACACAGAGGTCTGCGTTCCCAGAAGGAGGAGATTGATCCAACCACAGACACAGGCCTTCAATTGTCCAATTCATCCTCGGAGGAGGAGGTGGTGGATCCTAGTGCCTCTGTTGGTTCTCCAGGCCCAACCAAAGGCCCAGAAAGTCACTAGGGGGCCATTATGAGAGACTTTCTCCATGGACAGCAGCAGCGAGAAGACAGATTCATCGCTGCACTCAAAGGGTTGGAAGCCTATATTTCCAGGTCAGAGCGCCATTCTGGTAGGCGGCGGAACACCAGTCCCCAAGCCGCTGGACCAAGCTCAGCCGCAGTGAGTAGCCCAAGGTTGGATCTGCCAACACCAGCTGCAACGTCCCGTCGATGGCATCCAGTTGCACAGGAGGACTCCAGCTGGTCAGATCAACCCCAGAGTAGAGCCAGTCTACAGCTACCTGATTGGAGACCTTACAATGGAGCCAAAGGTTCCTCCATATCAGACAGGTGAGGATATTAAAAATTACCTGCTACGTTTTGAACGGATTGCCAGGACGTGGAGATGGCCAGAGACTGAGTGGGCTTGTCACCTGGTGCCACTGCTGTCCGGAAAGGCATTGGAGGCCTACACGGCAATGGACGAGCAGCAAGCCCACATCTATAAAGACCTGAAGGCTGCATTCCTGGTAAAATTTGACATCTCGCCAGAGACTTATCGTCAGCATTTCGGTCTATTGAGGTGCCATCCGGGGAGAATCCAACTGAGACGTACCACCGACTGATGGGCCTCTACCGTCGATGGATCCGCCCAGAGCAACACAGCAAGGAGCAGATCGGGGAGATCATCATCCTGGAGCAGCTGCTGCTTGTGCTTCCAGCTGACGTGAGGACGTGGGTGAAGGAGCACGAACCAGAGGATGCCCTCACTGCTGCCCGGCTTGCACTTCAGTATCTCAACACTCAACGAGGGGCGTCTACAAGGCTGTCGGGTGGGGATCAGCGTTGTCCTATTCAAACCGCTCCATTGAGACCTGCACGGAGAGACGTCAATCAGACAACGCAAGGTACCAACCCAGCACCTAACCAGCGAGTAGCGGGTAAGTACCTTTTATGTTACTATTGCCAGCAGATTGGTCGCAAAGCCTCCTTGTCTCCAATCCGCAAGACCAAGTTCAGAGGTGCTTGCTACGCACCCAGGCCTGAGGCTGACTCAGGAACAGGGCCTGTACACATGGACAAATACATTTTCCAGCCACTTAACTCAGTGACTGTGAACGGACAGCAGGTTACCGCTATGTTGGACACATGTAGTTTTGTTTCTTTGGTCAAAAAGAGTTTAATCCCTTTTGGTGGACTCGATTATGGCAGGCAAACAAGTGTTGTGTGTGTACATGGCGACAAAAATTTGTACCCAAAAGCGGATGTGTTGACTTAATTTTGGGGTGTGATTTACCTATGTTGGGGGACTTACTAAACAAGGCTACTGAAACAGCTAAAGCTAATGCTGAGCTAGCTGTTAATGTTTCATCACCCGTGCCAACTAGAGCTCAGGCTAAAGCGGGGATGCAAAGTTTTCTATATCTGGATGACAGTTTCTTTGATGGAGGCAAAGAAATGCCCAGAAAGTCCCGTCGTCAAAGACAGTTTGAAAAAAAAACTTAAGTTGCTGGATCCTGAGATCCCAACTACAGCAGACACATTTGAAATACCAGCTGACATTTCAGCTTTACAAAAAGAAGACCGAACTTTAAAACCTTTGTTTGGCAAAGTGACGACGGAAAGCAACAAATGTTTGGGAAATGTGCGGTTTATTGTTGTTGATGATGTTCTGTATGCAGCTGAAGGTGAACACCTACGGTTAGTTGTTCCAACCATCTGCAGGCCACTCATCATGCAATAAGCGCACACACTCCCATGTGCGGGACACCTGGGTCGTCACAAAACATATCTTCGGGTTAGTTCACGTTTTTTCTGGCCATCTATGTGCACTGACATTCAGAAGTACAGTGCAACATGTCCTATCTGCCAGAAAACTTAATAACAAAAAATAACAGAGCATTACTGCACCCACTTCCTATCATTTCCACTTCGTTCAGGAGAATAGCCATGGACATTGTTGGACCTTTACCTAAGAGCAGTAGTAGTCACGAGTACATCTTGGTGGTTTGTGATTATACAACACGGTTCCCAGAAGCTTTTCCCCTGCGCACCATTACAGCTCCTGCAGTCATGAGAGCCTTAATTCAGTTTTTCTCCAGAGTAGGAATACCTGATGAAATCCTGACAGACCAGGGAACCAACTTCACCTCCCGGTTGATGAAACTGTTCCAACAGCAGCTTGGCATCAGAGCCATCAAGGCGACACCTTACCACCCACAGACCAATGGCTTGGTGGAACATTTCAACCAGACCCTGAAGAGGATGCTGCAGAAGTTTGTGAGTGACACAGGAAAGGACTGGGATCGTTGGCTGCCATTTCTGTTGTTTGCTTACAGGGAAGTCCCACAAGCTTCAACGGGCTTCTCACATTCAAACTCCTCTATGGCTGGGATGTCCAAGGCCCACTGGATCTCCTCAAGAAGAGCTGGGAGGCCATACCCACTGATACCTCAGAAAGGGGTGTGATCCAGTTTCTCCTGGAGATGAGGGAACGGTTGGCAAAGTACAGGGAAGAGCCAGAAGTCAACCAACAAGAAGCCCAAAGGAGTCGGAAGACGTGGTACGACCAGCAGGCCTGTCATCGCATTGGTCAAAAAAAAGTTGCATCGTATTTCTGTATGTTTATTTATGTTCTTGAACAATGTAAAACTGTTTTCCTTCTTTTTCTTTGGACTAATGGAGAGCAACGCCCAGAAGGAGGGGCTTCTCATTTAAAAAGAGAACCTGTTACAGGTGTCAGTGTGGGAGTCTAAATGGAGAAATGTATGTTGCCTTTGTGGAGCAATTGTTGTGCTTTGTTCTTGTATTAAAAACTAGAATACTCTCACATTGGCGCCTCTGCCCTTATTTCCTTGCGGGACCCATGACAGCCATGGACATTTTATCAATAACTCAGAATAAAAAACAAAACCCACAATAGTGACTTAAATAACACCAGAATTGAATTGAATGAATAAATAGGCTTTTTTGTAAAACAAAAATTTCCTCTTAATACTTGTTATGCAGAATCCCATTCAAAAACAAACTGATGAAACAGTTTGGACATTTATTTAATGCATTAATGCACTGCATCTACTGTAATTTCCGGACTATAGAGCGCACCTGATTGTAAGACGCACCCATTACATTATTAACCCTTGTGTTATTCTAGGCACTTTAACATTGGGAGTTGGGTCATCTAGACCCACTAGACAGTTCTCTGAACCTTTTTTCTTCAATGATTTGTGATCTTCACTGGTGTCCATGGATTACATGAAATCTTTCCACCTTTGTCATGGTAGGAATAACAGGTCAATGCAAGGGTAGGGTCATCTAAGATAGCACAGGGTTACAGGATAAACCATTTTCTACACACATAAGCCGCACCTTTTCTATAAGCTGCATGTGCCCACATTGAAACATGTGTTTTAGATTGAGGATGTGTATGTGTTGAAACTGGTGTGTGTAAAAAGGAGGAAGAGGGAGTGGGAGGAGGGGAGAGATCGTGCAGTGCAAGAGGGAGCAGGAGCAGCAGAAATGTGTTGGGGATGTGTGTTTCTGTTTGTTATACAGAGTCAAAGAGAACTGCAAGAAGACAAGGTTTCCCCCCAGAAGAAGATAAATGATTATTTATTAACTCAGTCTGGAGGCTCTGGGGTCCAAATGGGGAAGTGAACAACCAAAGGAAGATCTGCCTTCAGCGGGGAGGAAAGAAAGAAGAAAATAATGCAGGAAAGGTTCAACACTTGATATATTTACAAAGAAAGACGGTACCCTCACCCTTTCTGCTCGAGCGCCCCTAGCGGCCGTTAGAAAAAATGCATAAAAGAGCAGCTTCATTTTGCATCTCATTAGAGTTCAGGAATGAAACCCAATGATTGAGGATGATGATGGTTAAATATCAATAGATTGCATGTAAGAACAGACATCTTTTTGCACCATGTAGCAGTATTACCAGTATGTCAATAAAATTAATATAAAGGACTCTAAATGTTGCATATCGGTCATTCTTATCCTTTGAAGAGCAAGGAATACACCATAAACAAAGATACCCAATGTTCTTCTGTCTTTAGGTTGTCAGTCTTTCAGAAGATTTCCTACAACCTTGAAAGTTTTCCCATAAAACATGACTAGAGAGAACTTAACGGAAAGTGACTCCTTATTATTCCAAAGGTTGACTGTTTTTTATGTTGTTGAATGGCATATAATGGAAAACAATACCTCTTTGATTTTGCACCTTTGTGTTGACCTAAATACCCATGTTGTTTTTTTAAGATTTTGTTAGGATTCCGTTCTGTGGGGGAGAAAATCTTTTTTAAGGATAATATTTTGTTTCAATCAGCCCTCAAGGTCATGGTTTCGGTTAAACGTGAGGCTTCATTTCTGAGAAATTGAACCTGCATATTTGAGAAATCACAGTTCATCACATCACCATTAGCCTGGTTCTTCAAGCTTAAAAGCCTAAATTATTGAATAAAAGAGTGCGATAATGAACAGGCCCCTCCTCTGCATTGGCCTCAGCATTCCAATGTATTGTTACCCAAAAAGGATGTTATTTGATCTGCTGTCCCAGGTTTGTGCTCAAAGCAGGATGAAGCGACCTAATTTACTAAAGTGAAGTCTAGCATCTGACATCACTTTCTCCTAAAGATAGGATGTCTGGCTCTTTTTAGGGAGCTGAATTATTTGGATCAGTTCATTTCAAAGAGCCGTTGAAATGACTGGCTCTTTTGGCTCATTTTATATTTATTCATTTTTAGGAATCCAGCCTGGAGTTTATTCATTTTATCCTGGAAATAATCACGGGGAGGATTGATGAGCTGAGATGTGAAGCAGAATAATTCTGATTTCCCATCAAATATTGAGTTTTAATTGTTTTGGAAATATCAATTAAAGCTTCATTTGACATGCGTGGACTAGATGTTAAGTCTGATATTGATTCCTTGTAAATATTCCACTGCCAGCATATACAGCGTGTGTATGTATAGGGAGTGTGTATGTGTTCTTTGAATTGTGTTTCTTACCAACAAAACCACGTACCGTAATTTCCAGACTATAAACCACTACTTTTTTCCTGCGCTTACAGCCCTGCGGCTTATTCAGTGACGTGGCTAATTTATAGTTAATTGACGGACGCCATGAATGTACTTTCGGACTCAGTGAATGGTTTGAATACTCTATCCAACTCCAAGCAACAAGTCATTTATTTTTCCACACACCTCTTCACAGTCTACAGACTTCAGGGGCCTCATTTATAAACGTTGCATACGCACAAAAGAAGGCGTACGCCACTCTCTACGCAATAGTTGAGATTTATAAAAAGCAAACTTGACGGGAAAATGTGCGGTCCTCCACGCAAGCTCTGACCCAGGCGTACGCACAAAAACGGGTGAAATGAGAAACGGCGACACCGTCGGCAGATGGAAGAAACACGTGAAAGTGACAGTGTGTGCCACATCGTGCTGGCATGTGCTGTGCTACACAATATGGCACAGCTTAAAAACGTGCCTCTACCCCCTGGCGCTGATTGCTGTGTTGGCCCCGACCCTGAACCCCATCCCCACGCATTTGAGCCAAATGCTGCTGCTGTGCGCCAGCGTTTGGAGGTGATGCGTCGCTTGTAAAGAACAACAAAAGGTGTGGAAAATATTATTTATTGAAGAATTCCCTCATCGTGCAGTTTATTTCAGTCAGTCTTGATTTCGCCCAACTCCTTGGCCACCTCTCTGATTGAACTACTGACTTCCCTCTGCATTTCAAGGACTGCATCGGTGAGGACACGCCCACTGCTGGAGGGTTTAGCCGCGTGCCGTGGAGACGCTGGGGCCAGACGGCTGCTCAGCTGCAGCATCGTAACCACTGGCCCCGCTGGATCACCCAGCAACTAAAATAAAATTGTTCTATATTAATAATCTGTAATTGTGTAGCCTGCATACATGTGACTTGACTTCATTTTAATTATTTCTCTTACCTGTGTCACCCGATGCGTCTGGCGCCGCCTCAGTCAGACTGAGGCGGAGGGGGACGCCGGTGAGGGAGACTTAATAGGGATTCCCCAATAATAGCGGCCAGTCTCTCATCAAGAGGGGTCAGCTCCGGTCCCCCCCCCCCGTGGCGGACACACTCTGCCGATGCAGCGCTAGACGTTTTCTGCCTCGACTGTGATGTCCGATCATTTCTTTCATTTCTTTTTTATTTCGGCCACGGTCCGAGGTTGTGAGGCTACAGCATTTACGGCGTCTGCCACCGTTTGCCGCTCACGTGCCTTATTGGCATTAGTAATGCCCACACTGTGCCCTCCAAACAACACTTCTCTCCTCTTTTCCACCTCGCCAACGATAACTTCTACTTCACATTGCGTGAAGTTACGTTTTTTTGATTTCCTCTCGGTGTGTGCCATGATTTAGCAAGCCATGAATATTAATTTGTGGGCGTTTCACGGACTATTTACGGGCAACTATGGGCGTGTCATGAAGCCGCAAAAGCTGCGCTGCATTTAGAATCGGTTGTGATTTATAAAGGGAAAGATGCGTAGGATGTGCGTGCGCACGGTTTTATAAATCCGAATATTTCTGTGCGTACGCACGTCCTATGTTTCATTCGTACGCCACTTCTGACGCAAATCCTACGCAAAGTTTTATAAATGAGGCCCCAGGTCTTAGACACTTCAGTCATGGTTCAATAAAAAGAAACATGCATGCCCAGCCGCATCCCAGAATCCTTTGGTGCCATTAGACCCAACGTGCATGTGATCGCCACTACAATATGATGCAGCTTTCAAGTTAAAAGCACTTAAATCTATTAGCAGCTCCGTAATATACAAGATGATCTTTTAACGTACGTTTATTATCGTCATGTTATGGTCATTTTGAAGCGCCTGTTCGCTCATTTTATTTTTAATCTGTGTGGTCAGTGCTTTTTTCTGCCAGAACGAAGCCGGAAATATGGTTAGGTGAAGGCTAACATGCGCTAACAACATTTAGCCTGGATGAACATGAATCGATGCGGGAAAAGCTGCAATCTGCTGCTTGGCTGAACGTAAATATTTGGGAATAACAGCAGCCTTTATTTTGTCGGGACACGACTGGAAACACAAATCCACGTGATCGTTTTTACGGTTTCTAAGGACTGAGTGGAATTTTGCATTGAAAAGCTCATAGCCTCCGTGTGAGCTGGAGACATGTTCTCCTGCTGCTCGATCACATAGAGCTGCGGTGCCGATGGCAGTCTGATGGCTCCCACACGTAACAACGCACCCGCCCCTCATCCACAAAACGTAGAGTATTAAGTCCGATTGCTCTGCACAGACACGATTTGCTCTGTCCACCGGCGCAATGGGGATGAAGCGCTCCTCCTTGGAGCCGCCCTGGCAAGGGGTGTCGGAAAAGATAGGAAAGGGAGACAAGGAGACCGCTTGGCGAGCGCGGAGCGCATAGGTATCCGTGGAACAACACTGTTTGTAATGGAAGGAAACTTCTGACGCACACGCCGTGCAGAGGCGTGCGTATCGCGCTGAGGCGCGCGCTTTTTAGTCGCCGCAGCTTTATTTCACTGGTGTGTTTTTTTTAACCAGCCTCATTACCACCATAATGCTGCCCCGACACAAGTGGAAGGAGAGATGCTCTCCCCCTCCATCAACTGCTGCTCATTCTTTAAACACTTACAACAGTGTGGCAAGCCGGGGGTTAGACCCGCCTTTAGCCCCTAAGACTCATGAGAAATGGGGAATCGCAGATGTAAATGTCCTCATTATAACTGAGAGATGTAATGTTGATTATATGGTTACTGTTTGTAATTTTATGTTTGATACCAAGATTGTCAATAAGTAAAAAATAAAAAATCCATAACTAAGGAACTTGTGAAGAGAATAGAGGTCCATGCTGTTTGGCGGATGTGGGTGTATTCAAACACATGAGCTGATGCAATGCATGTTAGATAAATTAAAGGATAGGAAAGGTTACGCCGTGGTTGGGCGCCATTACGGACTGAATGAGAGCACCGTTACATTCTACATTAAAAAAAATGAGAAGGAAATCAGATCCAGTGTAGCTTCGGCTTTTTGTGGAAGTGCTACGATGGTGAATGACAATTGTCAGGATGGAGTCTGCCTTAGCATTCTGGATCCAGGACTTACGGAAAAAAAATATCCTATTGGACACGAAGATGATTTGTACAAAGGCACGGAATTTATATTTTCAATTCAGTGGAGACAACAACAAAAAAACCACAACCAGGACCATCAACAGCAACAGATGCAGACGAATTTCGAGCCAGCAGGGGTTGGTTTGATCATTTTGTGATACGTTACCAAATACGAAGTGCAAATTTCCACAGAGAAGCTGCATCCGCGGACACAGACGCTGCAGCAAATTATCCAGAGAAGTCTAAGCAACTCATCACGGAGAACAGATACAAGCAGGTGTTTAACATGGATGAAACAGCGTTGTTCTGGAAAAAAATGCCATCCAGAACCTTCCTCATGAAGGACGAAATGAAAGGTCCAGGATTCAATGCACAAAAGGACAGATTCACATTTATTATGTGCGGCAACGCTGCTGGTTGGATTATGAAACCTTATCCCATTTATAAATCCGCGAATCTGAGGGCTCTCAAAAGCAGAAATGAAAACACTTTACCTGTGTTCTGGATGCACAATTCAAAGGCCTGGATTACAAAGGTCCTGACATCCAACTGGTTTCATCAGAGCTTTATTCCCCAAGCGCGAGAATACCTCCGTGAAAAGGGAATGCCTTTTCAGGTGTTGCTGCTCATGGATAACGCTGGCGGTTACGCTGTGGATTTGCGTCATGAGGGTGTCCGGATCGAGTTTCTCCCAACACCACATCGCTGCTCCAGCCCATGGGTCAAGGGGTGATTCGTGCCTTTAAAGCCATTTACACCGGCAACTGTCTTCAACAGCTAGTTGATGCAATTGATGTGGACGAGAACTTCCAGTTGAAGGTCTACTGGCGCAACTTCACAATCGCGTCATGCCTGACGGTCATACCTACGCACTTCAAGATATGAAAGAAGAAACGCTAAATGCATGTTGGAAAAAACTCTGGCCAGAATGTGTGACTACAAAGGCTTCTCACTCGACGAAGTTCAACGTGACGCTGTCAACAAGTCAGTGAAACTGGCACAGCTGATTGGCGGTGACTGCTTTGATGACGTCACCCACGAAGAGATCAATGAACTGGTTGAGGCCCACTCGCAGCCTCTGACTGATCAAGATTTGGCGGAGCTAACGCAGTCCGCCAGTGAAAACGGAATAGAGGACCAGGAAGACACATCACAAGAGGATGTGGAGGAAGAAGGTCTAACTCTTGAACGGTTGGCTGATCTCATGCAAGCAGCAATACAACTGCAGGAGAACGTTAAATCGTGGGGCCCTTAGATGGTTTGTGCGCTACAGTTCTCAAATGCAATTGATTCTGCTATGTAAACGTACAAAACCCTCTTCACCAGTATGAAAAAACAACAGGGCCAGCTACCGATAACAATGTTCATAACGAACATAAAAAAAGCGTCTAACATGCCCTGAGAAGATACGACACCATCTCCCGACTCCTGAAGTGCGAAGAGTGGAGGAATGGCCATAGTCGGCAGTTAATAATACTGTAATACATGTACAGTAATCATTTCCATATTACAGTACTATATTTCACAGTTTTTATTATCACTGTTAATAAACATTACTTTGTAAAAATTAAAATGTACTTTGTCATTACTATACATTACAAGATTCTTACTGTATTAATGAGTAAGGCTCACTTAAGGCTCTCGGAGTTTTAAAACACTGTCAATTGTTCGCGGATTTTCGTTATTTGCGGGGGGGGGACGTAACCCCCGCGAATACGGGGGGATTACTGTATTGTCATTCTGGTCAGGTTTCATGGATAAATACAACTGCGTATCGTCGGCATAACAATGCTCAATGCTGTGTTTCCTGATTATGTTTCCTAGGGGTAGCATATAAAGCATAAACAGGATGGGTCCTAAAACTGAGCCCTGTGGGACTCCGTAGTTAACTTAAATGCACTGAGAGGAATGTCCATTTACATTAACAAACTGATATCTATCGGATAAATAGTATTTAAACCACTGGAGAGCAGATCCTCTGATCCCTATGTCCTGCTCTAATCTATGGAGTAAAATACTGTGGTCGATAGTGTCAAAGGCTGCACTGAGGTCTAACAGGACCAGAATAATTATTCATTTAGTAACATCAGCATCGTGTTCATTTCAAGAACAATCACTTCTCCCACCTTGATTGCAGACTTAAGGGCCGTACACACCAGGACGAATATCAGCACACGTTTTTTCGCCAGCGTTTTTCAACACGTTTTTTGAGTTCACACCCAAGCGATTTTCGCTGACGATGAGCCGAGTGAACATGCAAATTCATTCCCTGACATTAGATGGCGCTTAATGTAAAACAGAAATACCCCTGTACACAAAGTGGCACTGCGCAATTTTACGCTTCTTAACACATACAAAGAAAACATGAATATTTCCAGCACCAATTCTATTCAATTCAATTCAATTTTATTTGTATAGCCCAAAATCACAACAACAGTCGTCTCCATGGGCTTCGAAGTAAAACATGAACTCAAAAGGATCACGAATACAAAGAGTTCAATAGGAAAATACTAAAATTAACTAACAAACTGACTAAGCTATACTGGCATCCCTGCCCTTAGACCCCCCTTCGCGGTAAGGAAAAACTCTCAAAAAAACGGATTCCGGAAAAAACGAAGAAACCTCAGGGGTGCCCACATGAAAGAGGGATCCTCCCCCAGGACGGACAGGCGATTTACCAGGACTCTTAGAGGAGAATTAACTTATCTAAATCTACAACTACATATATAAAGTCCAGCAGACGAGCTTCATCCAGTCGAGGTTGTGGGGACAGTCAAAGGCGCGAGTCGAGCCTGAGAAAGAAGGCAGGATCCACAGCCAAGTGTAGGAGCAGGAGCAAAGGCGAGGTAGACGTCAGCAACAGGAGCACGGATGAACCAACTGGAGTCTGGAAGCACTCCCACTCCCCAGGAGGGGAGAGGAAAAGAGGGACAATACATGAATTACTGCACCAAACAGAGGCATGGAGAACTAAATGATAAATGATGATCAAGAATCGAGGAGAGGAAGGGGAGAAGTAGAAGAGAAAAGAGGACAGAACCCCGGAACACCATAGTTACCCCAGCTTCAACTTCTAGCAGCCTTTTAAAGCAAATAGTTATTATTAAGTTTAATTTAAACACATTAACATTAAGTTAAATAATCTCTGAATACTAACTAGTCTGACAATAAGCCTGTCCAAAGAGGAATGTTTTCAGTCTAACTTTGAGTGTAGAAACTGAGTCGGCCTCTCTTACATGAGCTGGGAGTTTATTCCATAAGACAGGGGCTTGGTGGCTAAACGCTCTACCTCCAACTGTACTTTTACTAATTCTAGGAACCACAAGCAGTCCTGCATTTTGCGAGCGAAGTGTTCTCATTGGATGGTAAGGGACTATGAGGTCCTTAATATAGGACGGGGCCATTCCATGTAAGGCCTTATAGGTTAACAGGAGGATCTTGAACTGGATTCTAGAATCAACTGGGACCCAGTGAAGTGAAACTAACACAGGAGTGATGTGATCTCTTCTGCTAGTTCCAGCTAACAATCTAGCTGCTGCGTTCTGAACAAGCTGGAGACTTCTTAACGAACTCTTAGGACACGCTGCTAACAAGGAGTTACAGTAATCCAGCCTCGACGTAACAAATGCATGGATGAGTTTTTCAGCATCACTCTTAGAAAGTAGATTTCTGATCTTAGCAATATTCTGCAGATGAAAAAAGGCAGTTCTACACACCTGAGATATGTGAGCCTTAAATGATAAATCCTGGTCAAATAAAACCCCAAGGTTTCTAACTGTGGAATTGGGGGCTATACTTATGCCATCCAGGGAGACTATCTGAGCAGACAGAGCATCTCTGAGGTTTTTAGGTCCAAGTATAATGACCTCAGTTTTTTCTGGGTTCAAGAGGAGGTAATTAATTGTCATCCAGGTCTTGATGTCACTGATGCAAGCGTTCAGTTTCTCTATCTGGTCATTCTGGTCAGGCTTCATGGATAAATACAACTGCGTATCGTCGGCATAACAATGAAAATTAATGCTGTGTTTCCTGATTATGTTTCCTAGGGGTAGCATATAAAGCGTAAACAGGATCGGTCCCAAGACTGAGCCCTGTGGGACTCCATAGTTGACTCGAGTGCACTGAGAGGAATGGCCATTTACATTAACGAACTGATACCTATCGGACAGATAGGATTTAAACCACTGGAGAGCAGATCCTCTGATCCCTATGTCCTGCTCTAGTCTATGGAGTAAAATACTGTGGTCGATAGTGTCAAAGGCTGCACTGAGGTCCAACAGGACAAGAATAGAAAGTAGACCCTTTTCTGAGGCCAATAACAAGTCATTAGAGACTCTAACTAGTGCAGTTTCCGTACTGTGGTGGGGTCTAAACCCCGACTGAAAGTCTTCAAAGAGGCAGTTGTCCTGTAGGTGGCAGTAAAGCTGCTTAACTACAACTCTTTCTAGGATTTTAGAAATAAAGGGCAGGTTTGATATCGGTCTATAGTTGGCCAACATGCTAGGATCCAAACTGGGCTTTTTCAGAAGAGGTTTAACAACTGCATATTTAAAAGACTGTGGCACGTAACCCGTTTCCAGAGAGGCATTTATCATTGTTAATATGGGATCATTGATTAGGGGAAAAGTTTCTTTAAAAAGTCTAGTGGGAATTGGGTCTAACAGACACGTTGAGGATTTGGAGGACGTAATAATTGATGTTATTTCCGCTTGATCCACAGCAGTAAAGCAGTCCAATGTTACAGAAGTTTCTATGGATGCCTCCATTTCTACCACTTCAGCCTGTTCTGGGCTGATTGTAGGAATAACTTGATTTAACTTATGTCTAATATTTGAGATTTTACTATCGAAAAATGTAAGAAAATCATCAGAGCTGAGAGAAACAGGAACATGTGGTTCTACTGAGCTCTGACTGCGAGTTAATTTAGCAATAGTGCTAAAAAGAAATCTTGGATTGTTTCCATTCTCTGATATTAAGGTTGAATAGTACTGGCTTCTAGCTCTACGCAGAGCTTTTTTATAATTTAATAGGCTATGTTTCCAGATATCCAGAGACTGCTCTGAACCGGAGCGGTGCCATTCTCTTTCCAACTTACGGGTTTCTTGTTTAAGAGAACGAGTTTCAGCGTTAAACCACGGTGCTACTCGGTTTTGTCTAACGAACTTAGGTTTCAAGGGGGGGACCAGTAGCTCCAGTTCCAGCGATGAAGAAATTATTGTTCTGTTGAATGATGAAAGACGCCGGAAAAGACGCCAATTTTGGGTACATCCCATAGTTACGAGAAGAGAAGAACATGGGGAGTTTTATCGACTGGTACAAGAGCTGAAAATGTATTTTGAGTGTTTTTGGGGATATTTTAGGAAGTCCGTCATTGAATTCGACTACTTCGACTTATTTCTTCGCGGCAGTGTAGACGCTACTTGGAGTATATCTTCTTTGCCGTTACGTATGTGTGCTCAGCAAGACAGTTTTGTGTTTGAGCACCCCCAAGTTGTGTTTTACTGTAACTTCAGAAGCTCCAGACAAGGGTGCAAAAGCGCCATTCTCATTGGTCGTATAGTTTTTGATGCGGCGCGTCAAACCAAAAAAATGAACCCGAAAAAAAAGTGACGCTTTTACGCGTGGCGTTTTTCGCGTCGATGTTCACACTCACATTGGTGCCCTTTGTTTAGTCACGAGGCGTTAAACGTCAGCGAATATCGTGCGCGAAATTCGTCCCGGTGTGAACAGGCCTTTAGACTTGCAAACCAAGCAAAGTGTCCTGATTTGTTGCAGTTTCGGCAGGTTACCTTTCTTACTGGGCTGGGGCATCTGATTGGTGAGCGGAGGAGCCACATTTGAAACGGCATCTGTCCCATTTGGAGGTTTACTGTTACTCTTTGGGCATCTTTACTTAGACTGCTGCCCCCACAACCCAGTCCTAGATGAGCAGAAGATGGATAGAGGGAAGAACGTGATTGTATTCATTTACATTTCTGTTAGCTTACTCCATATAAAGTGAACAATGTGTTGGTGCAGGTATAGAAGTAAGGGATTCATTAGAAGAAAAGACCACGATTGCTACTTGAGTCCTTTATTTTTTGTTTTTTAAATCGGCCCTTAAAATTCCTCTTAACACATACAAAACTGTACTGCAGCAACACCCAGTACTATGGCATTGAATACACAATAAACCATTGAGTGTCTTGGCTGTGTTACAATTAAGTCAGAACATCTTACAGGACAGAAATCAACATATTTTTTCTTTTTCTCTCTATTTCCAACCAGATGCAGTGTTGACAGTAAAGTCTCAAGAGTGGCCTGGCTCAATCGTACCACAATTCTATTCGCAGGGAAAGAGAAGTGGTCTTTGGATCCACGTGTCATCCTGTTGGAAAACACAGCAGTCACGGAGTACAGCATCAAGATCCAAAATGTTAACGTTCATGATGAAGGACCCTACGTTTGCTCCATTCTCACAAACAAGAAACCAAAATCCACAAAAGTGCATCTTATTGTTCAAGGTAAGATGTTTCCACTGCAATAGAAAGCCCTGAAAGTGTTGTGTGCAAAGATGCAAAATTTATTATTATTATTATTTAAGCTGAAGGACCTACTCTAAACATCAAAGAAAAGGACAATCAAAGGTACAGAAGCCTGTCAAGTCATCACAGGAAATAAAATCAAACCCACATTTCCATGCGTTTTGTTCTGTTGCACACTTGTGTGTTTTTTGTTTTTGCATTTGGTATTTAAAAAGTACATTGATTAGAAATTGAACATTTTATTTATCTGAGGAGTGCGACGGGACTCTACTTTCTCCTGCTTATGCTTTATACACTTTCTTTTCCTATTCTTAGTTATTCTATTCAACAGTTACACCAACATTGATTTTTAACTTTTAAATGTTACTTTAGAAACGCTGTTTTGCAGCACCATGCCTCATCTTTCTCCAGGATATTTTCACAAACTTCCTCAGAAGATCACAAGTCTGGAATTAAATATTCATTGCCCAGAAGAAATTCACAAAGTTCTGAAAAAAGTTCACCGATTTTATGTAGAAGCTGTGTTTAACCCTTGTGCTATCCTAGGCACTTTACCATTGGGAGTTGGGTCCTTCTTTAAGGATTTGTGATCATCACTGGTGTCCATGGATTACATGAAATCTTTCCCACTTTATCCACCTTTGTCATGGTAGGGGGAACACGTCAATGGAAGGGTGGGGTCATCTAAGCACAAGGTTTAATCAACACTGAGATGTCTCTACCACCAGCAAGAAAAGTGGTTAAGAGATTCAGCGGTTTGTGAGCATTGAATAGATGGGATTTAGTGGAATGTAAAACTCTGCTCCACCTCTTTTTTTGTAAATTTTACTTCATCTGAGACCGAAGACATTCATTCATTTTCTAAACCCCGTTTTGTCCCTTTTGGGGTCACGGGGCTGTGACAGAATGGCGACACAAATCACACACCCATGCACACTAACATTCACACCTAAGGACAATTTATAGTAACCACTAAACCTATGAAACATGTTTGAGGATGATGGGAGGAAGCCGGAGTCCCTGCAGAAAACCCACGCATTCTGGGGAGAACATGCAAACTCCACACAGAAACTTTCCCCTGATGGTGTTAAATTATGCCTGAACAAATCAAGGGTTATTCGTTTGTTGCTCTCCTATCGCATCCACTGCATCATTCATCTGCTTTATGTACCAAGGAAAACACTAACATGTTGGGTTTTTGTGTGTTTGATTAATTCATTTATTTTATTATTATTTGCATTATTTTTTAATTTGTTTATTTCAACTATTATATATATATATATATATATATATATATATATATATATATATATATATATATATATATATAGCATCTTTGAGATGCTATGTAGCATGAAAAGCGCTATATAAAAAAAGTTGAATTTGAATATTAATACTTTGCTTTATGTATATTTTACTGGTGCATCTATAGCTATTAACTGTATGTCTATCACCCAAACAAGTGAACACACTCCTACCATAGCAGACAGAGAGCATAAGTTAAAAAAATGCATCAACAATCAGACAAGCAGAAAAATAATTATGCTTTTTATTGCTCCCAGGGAGCTGAATATGGGAATAAACTCCTAAGAACTGAGGCTTGCCTCATTAACATCATCCTCAGTGGAATACAGTGTCGTCGCTTTGAGTTTTTTAGTCTCTCAGTGTAACCAAAGAATAATACCATTGACGGTGATCAAGGAAGTTAGTTTTATTTCTTGGGTATTACTAACTTCATGTCACATGCCAATCTTGCTTTTTTTGAAAAAATATTTAAAAAGAAGGACTTTATATCTAATGAAAAAAGTGAGAAGGAATGACAGTAATTATATGTACAGTATATATGTATTTTAATTGTTTTTCCAATTTGTATTCATATAAATAGTGAAAATGGTAAAAATGTGTATATTTGTATAGCACCTTTCTACCCTCCTTGAAGGTCCAAATAGCTTTACTGTCACAGTCCCATTCACAAACATTTACACGTTGATGGCTCTGCTGGGGCTGCATGGTGGCACAGTGGTTAGCGCTCTTGCCTCACAGCAAGAAGGCCTTTGGTTCAAGTCCCGGCTGGGGGACGTGAAAAACAACACCAATGGGGGACCTTTCTGTGTGGAGTTTGCATGTTCTCCCTGTGCACGCGTGGGTTTTCTCCGGGATCTCCGGCTTCCTCCCACTGTCCAAAAACATGCGACATAGGTTGATTGGCAACTCTAAATTGTCCATAGGTGTGAGTGTGAGAGTGAATGGATGTGTGATTGAGGATATTCTACCCTGCGACAGACTGGCGACCAGTCCAGGGTGTCCCTTGCCTACGCCCAAGTGGCCGGGATAGGATTCCGGCAACCCCATGACCCCGATAGGGAATAAACGGTTAAGAAGATGAATGAATGAATGGCTCTGCTGCCGAACACTGGCGCCAACCTATAATCACCAAGAGCAACATGGGGTCCAGTGTCTTGTGTAACCCGTGTTACTAGAACTTGTTAGAGAGGAAGGTATATTTATCCTGTAGAGGGCGCTGTAGTGCAGAAGAACTTCTGTGGAGAGATACGTGAGTTTATTGAATTGTTAGCTGGACCTCAGAGACGTACGCGAGCGAGTTGTCCCCGTTCTTTTCATCTTTTTCCTGGATAAAATGGTTATCTCTCTAGATTACCTCCCAGACAACAAAAGTAAATGTTTTTGTTTCAAATTGACAAAGATCTGGTGAGTCAAATAATTGATTATTGTATCATCTATAATATCTTCTCCCATTGTTCATTCTAAAATTGTGATTTATTTTGATACTGTTTTTTATTTGTAAGGTGATTAGTTTTTTAATCATCTAAAGTGACTCTGATCTGGGCTCGTGTGAACTAGCCGTATTTAACAATGTGCAGTGTGTGTTAGTGTGACCTGTAATTAAGTGCTGTAACTAAAATGTATGGATATATATATATATTTATATATATTTTATTTTATAATGCACTTGCATGACAGGTCAGGTTTTTATCGTTTGTGTGATTCACCTCCATTGCAAGTGTGGAGTTCCCACACACCGCAGAGAATGGAAGTATGGTGATGGCGAGCCGCCCAACTGGAGTCTGAACACGAGCAACAGGAAAAGAACCTCGGGACCATGATTGCTAGAAGGGAGAAATTTGACATTCCATTCAATCGTGGTAGGAGAGACTACTTCTTTCACAGCTGCTGAGTGACCAGGATCCTCCTCAAGAACAGAATAGACTGTTGCATTATGTTTGAAATATTGTTCTGATTTGGAGACTTTCATATTTTGTTAATAGGCTTTTGTGAACCAAGCTAGTGTAACTTTTCTAAAGAATCAAGTAGGAAAAGTTTGAATATAAGTAAACTCTAATTGTAAAAGTAAAGTTAATTAAACTAACAGAGTTTTTTTTTTTTGTTTGTTTTTTTAAAGTCTAGAAAGGTAACATTTGACCAACCCAGCGGGTTAACAAATTTTCTTTCTACTTATAAAAAGACAAAGCCATGGTGAACACATTTTATTTTGGTTTTCAGTTTTAATTTTTCATGTAATATAATCATTTGGAAGTATTTTTGTTAATTTTATCAACTTATAAATAATCCAAAGGTCTAAAATCCTTATGGTGGTCTGTGGTTATTTTTTTCTTCCTTAGTCTATTCAACTGCTCCTCTGAACCTAGAGTCATTATGGTCCAAATTAGCATTTGAGGTGCTACACTTGCCCAAGGACACTTCAATACATGGGCGAGAATCAAGCCTGAGACCTTTTTGATCAGCGGTCAATTGCGCCACCTCTGTGCCACAACCGCCGTTTACAATGCAAATGTGCTTGTTTTGTTTGGTAAATCATAAATTGTTGGCTTTAGTCTGCTCCTCCTGTGGTGCACACCAATGTGGCAGAATGTGCAGATAGACTTTTGCCATTTGTAAAGTTTCTGGTAAATCGTGGCCTGTGTTACTCAGTATTTAAGCAGGAACTCTCCTATGGATCGGTAGGCCTCAGCAAGATAACACTAGACCTCCACCGTGGGATTTGCTGCATCTCTATGATCTCTGGGAGGTACCTGCAACAAAAACAAATGTGGTGGCAAATAATGTCTTTGGCAATTTGTCCACCTATAACTGAATATTGTTTGGACTGATTTACAAACAACTTCTCCCTGCACATTCTGTGTTTACCCTGGCAATGTGGCATTGTGCGTTTGTCGGGTTTCCAAATGCAAATGTTTGTGAGGTTCTAGGACAGTGGCTGTTGCCTTGCTATGAATGTTCTCCACTTGACATACGTTTTAGGTTTGCAAGTTGAACTGCCTCACGTTTGTAGTTTTTGACAAACCCAACTCCTCCAAAGTTCCAGCAAGCTGCATGACATATAAAAATGACATCTCGAGGCCTCGTTTGTGCGTTTGTGTGACTTTAACATGTTTCAAACAACAGCTTCAAACAAGACTTCATAAGTAAGAGTTGAGCAGAGTGGCTCGAGCAGAACCTCCCTACTTATAATTAAGGGCAACCACAAGGAGGCATGGGAGGGACATGGTTTAGGTCAGTTGTTCCCAAACTGGGGGGCGCGGAGGTATTTCAGGGGGGGCCCGGTGGAGTTTTTTTCCCCATACTTTATTGACAAACAACATAATAAATAACAATGTAAATGTCTCAGGGGGAAGGAATTGAAATGTGTACATATTGCAGAAAAATATAAGAAATAAAACAAAAAGTATATAAATATATACACATACATTATACAACATAAGACAAAAAGAATTATTACTTCAAAAATCTTTGGGGTTTAATACATTTTAAATCTTTCAAAAATTAAATTAGTTCAAATTGCTTTTTGGTTTTGCAGGTGTTTGATAATGGTACATTACTGATTGATTTCACTCAAAAACTGCTGGAATTTAGGTTTGGAGTTCGACCATTTGGCTTTATGGATATGGAATTTGCCAATAATAAAAACAATTGTGTAATGAAGATACAATCTTTGTCCACATTAAGGTAAATGTCTTTATCTAAAAATGTAACAGTTTGTTTAGTTATATTTCCAATATAGTTTCCCACTTCAATCCAAACCTTATTTGTATGTCTGCAGTCCACAAACAGATGATAAATTGTTTCCTCCTGAGTTCCACAGAATGAACAAAACAGGTCCATGTCCACAGCAAATCAACTCAAAGTTTTTTTGGTAGGATATATACAATGCAATATTTTGAAGGACACCTCTTTTATTTTGTTATTTAGACAGTATTTATTACTAATAGTCCAAGCATAAGTCCATTTTATGTCCACAAATTTGGATTCCCAATAAAACCTCCCAGCAGGTTGTGGTATGTAAAAGATTTCTTATTTGTTTATTGGAAACTGAATTAACACAAATATCCACATTTATGGTGTCAAATTAGCGCCTAAAGTATTGCACATCAAAACAGTAAAACCGCGCATCAAAACCCCAAATCTGCGAATCAAAATGCATAAATTGAGAACCAAAACCCACAATTTGCAACCAAAAGCCTTTCCCCAAAGTACAATCCTATTTCTCAGCTGCCGATTTGTTTTCTCGCCATTCTGAAATCCTGTTTTTGTGTTGCAGTTTTATTTTGAAATTATCTTTTTGAGTTGCGCTTTTAATTAAGTGACAGAATAAGCTGTATTGAGGAAGGAAATGAAAAAGCATTTTGAAGTATTGCTTTTTGTTTTTAATTTTGAGTCAAAAAATGCAGCTTCATTTTGAAAATTAAAAAGCATTTCTGTTAATCCATTTTAATGGTCAAATTAGACATTTCTAAATGAATTATGCTACACATTTACCATGGAACGTCTTGAAAATGAAATGTCAAATACCATTTTCATTTTAATTTTAATTAAGTGACAGAATAAGCTGTGTTGAGGAAGGAAATGAAAAAGCATTTTGGTGGATTGCTTTTTCATTATATTTTTGAGTCAAAAAATGCAGCTTCATTTTGAAAATGAAAAAGCATTTCTGGTTTTGACTTTGCTTTTTATTAATGCTACATAATCGCTTCCATACAGTTCCACCGGCCACACCACTTACTCTATTGTCATCTCCCTTAACAGCTTCCAGTTGTCCTCTCTGCCCTTCTGTCACTGCCAGTTCCAGCTTTATGGATGGGGCTATCAGCTTCCTGATTGGACACCCAGATGTGTCCAATCAGGCCAGTCTGTTTATCTTCTGCAGCTCAGTTCAGAAGCTGAATCATATTTTAACTGTCACATTTTTGAAAAGACGTCTTTGTTTTCTCTCTTCAGTCTCCATGGGGGTAAGCCATCTAACACAACCCCCCCCCCCCCCCAAAAAAAAAGAAAGAAAAACAACTCCAACACAAAAGCATGCAAACAAAAACCACAACATCACAACAAACTCATGAATGACACTGTGTATCGGGACTCTTCTGATCACTGACATCAATCTCAGACACCTGTGATATTTCGTTTTCCAGGGTTACTTCAATAACTACCAAAGAAGCACATTCCACATTATTGGGTAGACCAACATTTTTAAGCAATATGGGAAAGAAATTGGATCTATGCTGCTGAAAAGCATGAAATAAGAAAATGCCTTGGACAAGGTATGAAAACCTTGGATATTTCACAAGAACCTAAGCATGATCATCTTACTATTAAAAGATTTGTGGCTGATTCAGAGCACACACGTGGTTTACATGTAGGTATTTTTGCATTTCTTTGTGCAGGTAAAGACAGAATGAGGAAGCTTTCTGCCAAACAAATACACCAGAATAAGAGAGCAGCTGCTAAATTACCATTACAAAGCAGAAAGCACATATTTGAAGCTGCTGGGGTTTCTGAAGTCCCACCAACATCAAGATGTAGGATCCTCCAAAGGCTTGCAGTTATACGTAAACCTTCTCTTTGTCCCCCCCAAAACTCACAAGCAGAAACAGCTTGTGAGTGAAGACTCATTTTCAAACAGTTTTCTTCACTGATAAGAGCCGGGAAACCCTGGATGGTCCAGATGGAGGAAGTAGTGGCTGGTTGGTGGCCACCATGTCCCAACAGGCCTGCGACCTTGAACAATTAAGAAAAGAAAATTAAAAAAAGAACAAAACACAAGAACCAAACATCAGGTCCAGGCTGCTCTAATTTGGCCCATAAAACAGCAGGAAAACCTTTCTGAGCAATCAAAAAAATATTGACCCCAACCTTTTATTAAAACCATAATGCATGTTGGCATACCATATTCCGCATTCTGATCAGTGCACTTTGAGCATTGTAAGAGGCAATTTCAGCTGTGTTCAAATAAAAGGTTGAAGCTGTAAACTGTTTAACCTTTGTTTCAGGACACGACAGCAGTTATAGATTAAGAATGAGATTAATGCAATTAAAACAAAAAAAAAGCTAATTTATCTGTAGTTACTAAATCACCATTTACACGATAATTTGACGCCCCTAGCTTTTACCGAGGCCTCTGATTAGTCAGCAAAAAGGTGTTCAGAAAAAGAAGAAAAAGAAGAAGAGTGGTTGTTATTCTGATCCATGGAATCAGTAACAGCTGTTTTGTCCTTCGCGCCAAGCACCCATCCAGAGGAGGGATATCCAGTCCTAAGTCACTACAGCTACCCCATAAAAAAACATTTACGGACACCACCATAGCTCCAAATGCCCCTACAATAGGAAGAAGCCAGAGGGGTAGGGGTAGAATTCAGATACGGCCTAAAACTTTGTCCTGCGCATGACTCTGCTGGGGTTGGCCTTCCGATTCCGTAAGAACATCAGTAGCAGAAAGATTATAGGTTGAAGAGCTCACCTTAACAAGTTCAAATAAGTGAAAATAGTGGCAGCAAGAAGTTCAAAAACAAAAACCTAGCTTACTGCTCTCATGGAAGCACAAGTTAAATGGTTAACCCAAAATACTCATAACATTGTCTTTGCTGCTTTCTTTGCTTTGAACGCATCTTTACATTTCAGACTACTCACAGAACAGTTGTACCCCAGGTTGTGAGCTCAAAACACAACATCACCTCCACCGCATTAACCCTTGTTCTATCCTAGACACGTTAACATTGGGAGTTGGGTCATCTAGACCCACTAGACAGTGCTCTGAACCTTTTTTCTTCAATGATTTGTGATCTTCACTGGTGTCCATGGATTACATGAAATCTTTCCACCTTTATCCACCTTTGTCATGGTAGGGAGAACATGTCAATGGAAGGGGGGGGGTCATCTAAGATAGAACAAGGGTTAAAATGAAACACCCCAAGTTTGCCTCAGAGATGACTGTGGATTTGATACTGTTGATGATGAGACCTTTAACTGTTAGCATAGGAGTCCTTTACTTTGACTTAAAAACAGATGAAACTACTGATATATTATTTTGTTCAATCACAAGTCGTGAGCTAGTGTTTTTATTTATGTTTTGTGATATTATAAAGACAAAAAAAAGAATGAAAGAATGAAGTTTTGGAAAACAACAATGTCCACTGAAAAGTGAACAAATTGAAGAATCAAGTGGAGTGAGTTGCACAGTGGTGTAACTCCATGACAATAAGGTCCTGGTTCAAATCCCTGCTGGGTCCATTCTTTGTGGAGTTTGCATCTTTTCTCTGTGCAGGTGTGGGTTTTCTCAGGGCACTCTGGCTTCCTCAAACCGTCCAAAAACATGCTTTACAGTTTAATTGATGCCTCTAATTTCTCCTATTGATGTGAGTGTGTGAGATTGTGTTGCCCTGTGATGGTCCAGAGGGTAACCCACCGTCGCTCAAAAGTGGTTAAGACCTAAGACCCATTTCCTGATTAGTAGAGGTTGATCTGTTTTTTGTTCTTCTTGTTATTGTTTAGTTGTTTTTTCTCTGTTCTATTTTATTTATTCTATTTTAGTTCACATGTACAAATTGGATGTAAAGCTTGTGATTATGTTTGATAATGTACCAAAAATTTAAATAAAAACAATACTACATTAAAAAAATCAACAAATACAAGAATAAAGTAAAGAATTCTTTATTTGAAAGTTAGCTTGTCATGTCTGCAAATAGTTATTAGGTTTAATTTCACGTGATTTGAATTGCACTGCATGTTGTAAACATATGGCTCTTGATGTCAGGCTAACCTCTTCCATTTTGGAATTGAGCATTTAATAATTAAGGTTGGCACAAACACACACACTTTCACACAAATCCAATCAGCCAAGGCAAAGAAATGAAATTCTGTCTATCTTCAAATAAATCAGCTTGATGCATGTCCAACGTACAGCATGACAAAGACACGTGATGAGGAGAATCAATCATCAGCACACTGCCAGGAGATTGTCAGATTTGCCAGCTAATTTCATTCTAATTGAGTCCTCTCAAATAATTTCTTACACGTCTCTAATCACATAGGTCTGTCAGATTTTTTTTGCACTAAATGAAACTCAATGTTCCATCGTTGTTTATTTTTCTTGTTTATTTCTATTTTCTTTTTCGTAGTACCTGCCAAGATCACTAATATAACAAAGGATGTCACAGTGAATGAGGGCCGCAGCATCAGTCTTATCTGCTTGGCAGTCGGTCGACCTGAGGCCAGTGTCGTGTGGAGACATCATTCGCAAAGAGGTAGGCCATAGAAGTTCAAATGATTTTTTGTTTGCACTATATAGTTCATACTTCTTGTTATAAGCATCTCAAAAATAAAAATCTAAAAACACAAAAGATAATGTTTCAAACTTGGCTCTTTGATTCACTCCAGGGGTCGGCAACCTGGGCCAGGGAAAGACATTGGCACGCAGGGGCGTGACATCAATAAGCACTGTTGTTGAAATGTTGTAATAATGGGTGAGGGAGAAAAGCGCAAAGCTGATCCACGTTATTGACTGCACAGCTGATCCTTTGGTCATGATTTTGGCATCACAGCGGCTAATATTTATGAAGTTATAAGTTCAGTTATTTAAATAATAACCAAGCCATGTCAGATTAAACCCAGACTTTCTCTATGTTCTGCAAAATGTCAACATAAAATGTTCCATAATGTAACAAAAGATGAATAAGTCAAAATACGCTTAATATTTTCACGTTAGTGGTTGTTAAGTTTTTATTTATTTTTTTCTCTCCAAACTTGTGCTGTCCAACAACTGAGAAAACAGAAGAGCCTTTTGTGTTGGAAAGGTTTTATTATTACAAAAAAAGGTTATGAATCTTCAAAAACTAGAGTGTAGATTTGTATAAACCCCTTTTTGTTCTGTAATATTTTTTATTTCTTTGTTACATTTAGTGTGTACGGGGAGGGAGAGGGGAAGAATGTGGAGAGGGGGGGGGTGGATGAGAGTAAATGGAAAAGAGGTGAGAAGGTGGGGGATACAAGCACTGATTTGAATAAGTCATTATTTTAAGCTGTAACAATTATACCAGATCTGCTGGAAAGACAAATATTACATCAAATGTGAAATTCTGACACTAAGATGAGCAGAAGACATCTGTCCATCAATACACTGTGTGTTAGGAAGAGGGATGAAGCAGACAGGGAGCAGTGTGGCAGTGTGCACATGGGGGTGGAGATACATGCATGCTGCCGAAGTGAACCGTGTGTTCATGAGGGGAACCTGATCCTACCCAGCCAGACCAGGAGGTGCTGTAGGGGGCCCCTCCAGCGCCGGAAGGCATAGCCGAACCCTGGCGTCTGGGCCCCCAGGCCACAGGACAGGCGTGCTTGGCTGTACCAGGCGGCAGCCATGGGGACAGACTTAATGCCCATGGGCGCTGGGCTTCAGCTTGCCAAAACTTCTCTCTGTCCTCAGCTATGGCTGTGTTTTGCTGGCGGTACTCTTTCAAGTTACCACGGAGCCGGGCATCTCGTCGCTTATCAATGATCTTAAAAGTCCTCTCTGATATCCAAGACTTTCTTGGGGGGGGGGGGGGTTGGGAGCATCTGAGGACAGTGTGCACCACCTGGATGACAGTTTCCTTGAATGTCCTCCAGTCTGTCACCTTGTTAGCAGCGAGAGAGTTTGATTTTTTGTTCACCATAGTTCACTGTATGGCCTATTATTTAGTTAGCATCTTATAAACAGACTTAATGTCCCAAAAAAAAACTTTGGTGTAAATCAGCAGTCAGCAACGTTTATGATTAGGGTTGTGACGATAACCGCATCACTGCAGTGATGAGATGACCACCGAGGTGATGACTCATCATTACTCATTTTTCCACGAGTCATATGTTCAAATTCAAGAGCTTTTGGGGGAAAAAACCTCCTGCGCAAGGGAGGGACAGTTCATTAAACATGGGGGATTTTTTTTTTGTGTGTCGGATTTTTATTTAACTGCTTGCCATGTTTCAGTACTTGTAATGTTTACAGATAATGTTAAATACACACAAACACAGGCATAAAAGACAACAGCGTAACTAAAACAGACCAAAAAGAATCGGTGCAGACACTGAAGTCAAGAGATTTGCAGGAGGAAGCCCTCAATCTGCACTCTGATCCGCTTGCCTGGTGTCAGGATAATCAGGTTCGAGTCCCTCTTCTGTCAAAAGTGGCAAAAACATTTGTCTGTATGCGCTACAAGCACGCCATCAGAGCATGTTTTCAGTGCGGCTGGCAACATCGTCACCCCGTTAAGGTCCTTGCTGAAACCTGACAAGGTTAACATGTTAGTGTTCCTGTTGGTGTTCATGATTGGACATATGAAAGCAGCAGCAGCACGACTCATTCAGCGGCACTTGTTCACTTTTTGTTCTATTTTGCACTTTAAAAAAGGTTGTTAATGTTTACCTGTACAGTTAGTTAATTAGTTAGTTAGTTGTTGTTACTGTTATTTGTTTGTTATTAATTTCCATTGTATTCATTTCCATTACAAGCTGCGTGCGTCCTTAAGTGCGCGACGCGGCCGCCCGCCAGAGGATTTTGTGTTGGGGGGGGTGTCCCGACAACCCGACTCTTACTGCTTCATCACCGCGTCGATCAAAATCCCACACTTACAGCTGTACCCCAGAGGGGGTTAATATTAATAATAATAAAGTAATAAAGTAAAATAATAAGGAATCCTTCACCGTTCTTCTGAGGGAAACCTTTTATTACTGTTCTCCTTCACTTCGTAAGACCAAACATGAACGCGTACCCCCAACACTTGCGCTTCCTCCTCCTTCCTCCTACACATGCAGCAGGCTGACAGACACACACCCACACATCCACACACACACACACACACACACACACACACACACACACACACACACATAGTCATTCTACAACACCTATATAGTTAGTCCATTAGTTAGTTGTTACTGATATTTGTTAATAAAGAATACTGCGTACTACTGTAGTTATTAATTTCCATTGTATTCATCTGCGACGCCAGGGGATTTTGTGTTCGGCGTGGGGGCAGTTAACCGCGACACTGCGATTGTTGCTGCTTCATCTCTGCGGTGATCAAAAATCCCACACCGTCACAGCTCTATTTATGATAATTTAAAGTATTCTCCCAAACAACGGTGTCATCACCAACTATAACTGTGAACTCTAATACAAAGAAATACAAAAATGTTTCCAATATTTTTGAAATTTGATTTTATTCACAAACAGGTCAAATGGCTTTTAAATCATATTTTGGTATCAACTCAGAGTTTTTTCATGACAAAATTGCAGAAGGGAAATATGTCAGAGCTGAAATGGTATTGCAGCTATGTTTTGAAACCAAAAGTACTGTCAGAACCAGATCTTGAGGATCAACAAAAAATAACAGATCCAGGAGTATGAGAACTACAGAGTTTATTACAGGGGACAAGAGCAGGCAGGATAATGGGCAGAATCTTGACACCAGGGGGCGTGGAGGCAGACTTGTGGGTGACCAGGAATGAGAGGAGGAAGAAGACGGAGTTCATTGAAGGGACGGGGCGCCGAGTCTAGAATGAGGACGTTTGTAACAGAGAATGCAGTAGAGGAGATTTCATACAGCTGAATTCTTGAGGCAGGACTTGGCGGCGAGGAATAGGTGAAGAAAGAAAGATGAGTCAGTAGAAAAAGCTCAGGAGAAAGTCTGGGCCAAAGGATCAGCTGTGCAGTCATGAACGTGAACAGCAGCTGGCAGATCAGCTTTGGGCTTTACCTTCTCACGCTCACCTTCCATCAACAGATGGAAGGGGGAAAAAAATAAAAATGAAAATAGATTTGAAAAAAAAAAACAATTAACCTTAATAGACATAAAATGGCCACTTAAAATTTCCTTCGGCATTATTAAAGACTATCTATCTATCTATGTGAATAAATACATTAAAATAAAAAAATGTAAAAAATAGATACATTAAAATAAATAAATATATATACACACATATATATATATATATATATATATATATATATATATATATATATCCGAAATAACATATATCAAATAAATACCTAAATTTCAACTTAAAGCTAGATTAAAAAGGTAGGTCTTGATCCCTCCTTTAAAAACAAGAACAGTCTCTGTGGCCCTGAGGCATGCTGGAGGCTGTTCCACAGCTAGTCTAAACAGAATGAGGCCTCACTGTATACTTTGGTTCTAACTTTTGGAATAGCCAAAGGCCTGTATCAGAAGGACCACAGAAGTCGCGAGAGCTTATAACAATCATATCAGATAAATGTAAAGTCCCAAGAACATAAAACCTTTATAAACCAATAAATAACTGCAAATGCAGAGCCATTTTGGCGATGTTAAAATCGGTATAATGTGTTCCTTGGTCCTTGTCAGAACCCACGCGGCTGAATTTTGCAGCAGCTGAAGGTTTGATATCCTTCTTCTGGGAAGACCAGAGAGAGGGCATTCAAATAATCAGTCTGCTGGAAATAAAAGCATGCATTAGCACCTCTGTGCTGGGAAGAGAGAGAAATGGTTGAACTCTTATTAATGCAGATACCTGTTCTGGGCAGACACTAAATATACCATGGTGCATGTCAAAAATGGTTCAGCATAGAATCAAAAAGTGGAAAGGGTTATAGTTGCAGCCTTTTTTTACATGCCTGAGTTTGTGTACTGTCCGGGTCTGTTGTTTCTGGCACATTGCTGGAGCTTGCTCCGTTGAATCTCTGATGACAGGCTAGACCGGGGGTGCGACAACCTTTTTACTCAAGAGTATTTAGGACTGCCTAATAAAAAGAAACGGAGCCACAACCCGTTTTGACATCATTATATATATTATGCATGTATATATTATTCAAAGGTGCTCATTACGTCGATTGCGATCTACCGGTCGATCTTCGATGACATGAGTGTAGATCGCGGGCCAGAAGAGATTAAAAAAAGAAAAAAGTACTTTTTTTAAAATCCACCAGCCAATCAAAATCCTCACTGAGAAGTACGGGACTTGATTGACATGTAGATTGGCCAATAGGACATCGTCTGAAGCATACGTCGCTGCAAATGCACATTATGTTCTTTAGTGGATGATACCGCGGCCGCGTGTGGGAGGAGCTACTGGTTCTGGTCTGATCGCTGCATGGAGCGATGTGTTAATCAATGCATGGTAGACACTAAGAATGTGGAGAGATCAGGTTTATTATTTTGAAGAGATCTACTTGGTAATCATGTTTCCATGTTTGAGTTCATAAAATCATCCCAGAGAAAGTCTCTGCTTCAACTCCCACAGGGAAAGCTGCGTCTCAATCTGACGCCCGTGTTTGCATCTCTGACAGAGCTTAAAGCCAAAGCCCCTCCCCCGCCTCTCTACCTGCTTTTCCTCTCTACCTGTTCACCTGTTCACATCCTCTGCAGCTGAGGGTTGGTTTCCCCGCCCTCCTCAGTGTGTCCTACACAGAGAGCGCAAAATACGGTCATGACAGGTTGACACGATAGTCGGGGCGCTCCAGCGCAGCACAAGGATGAAAGAGCCGGACGCAGGTTATAGCGGGGATAGAGCGGGTTAAGCAAATGAATGGAAGAAGGCTGCCCGCTGAAGAAATATTCAATATTGTACACATTTTATTATTGGTCAGAACTATGACCAATAATAATGAAAAACATCAACAAAAGCTGTTTTGGGCGGTTTTTGGCTGGGTCTGGCGGTTTTCAGATGACTTTTCGGCTGGAAACCTGTGACTCTATCTGGCAACGCTAGCGCGAACTCTCAGTCTGTCATCAGTCTCTGCCCCGCAGTACGTCAAGTTCCCGGCAGAAGATCAGAGTGTTTATTAAAGCCGCGCCGCGTGCCTCTCCCTGCTATCAGCTCTGCAGTTCTCGCCCGATAAATACGAGTTCATTTAGGAAGCTGTTTTTTATGTGGCACGCGCTTCATACGGAGCCATCAGAGCCTTTGAAATGCCATGAAAAATGAAAAAACTAAAATAAAATTTAATTATTATAAAATACTAATTATTTTCCAAAGTCACAGGGAGCCACAACAGATGGATGAAAGAGCCACATGTGGCTCCGGAGACATGGGTTGCTGACCCCTGGGCTAGACTGTGATTAAGCCATGTGCCATCCTATGGGGTCAAGATTACCATTGACGTTGTTCTCCCTACCATGACTAAGGTGGATAAAGGTGAAAAGGAATTCATGTAATCCATGAGGTTCAGTGGGTCTAGATGACCCAACTCCCAACGTTAAAGTGCCTATGATACCACAAGCAGTGGCGGTTCTACACTAACCTACTCCCTGGGCGAGTAACCCCACCAGCCCCCCCCCCCCCCCGCACACATACAAAATTTGACAACATCCTGTTGTGTTCCCTATCTTCTATTTAGCCATTTTACTCAAAAAATGCATGAATTTTCTTGACTCGTATTACAGGGGGGTCAAACTCAGTCACACAGGGGCCTAAGTTAAAAACACGCTTAAGGTTTTGGGCCGAAGAAGATAAACATTTACTGAACACACTAAAGCTAAACTTTTAAACCTTTTAAACTGAACTTTTTGAACATAAATATGAATAAAAACAGGAACATTAATCCAGAATAACTCAAGTTAAACCTTAAATAACTTGTAATATTTTGTTCTCCATAGAAATATATTCTGTCAAAATTATACAAATATGAACATGCTGCAGGACAATACAAAGAAAGCCTGGAAATATTAATAAGAAATTACATATCAAATAATTCCATTTTTTTTTGCTCTTACATCATTTTTTAGAGCATTTTTAGAGCTGGACTCCTGCTTCATTTTTAGCAATAATTTCTTAAAGTGTGATGTCCTGTGTGTGTCTTTGTGAAACATATCAGAGGGATTAGATCTAAAAAATAAAACTTATTGTGATTAATATGTTTAGGTCTTATAAAACATTAAAGACTAAATCTTAGAACTCATCAGTGGGATTACTCCAAAAATATTTAGCATTTCCCTAAATTTGTGCAACACCAACAGTAGAAATCCTCCAAAAAAAACTCAAGCCTAAAAAAATGGTCTGCGCTCATCCCCCCTCCCCCCCCCCTTCCCTCTGACACACGCGGCTCCGTCTCTATGACGGGAGGCGCAGGTGCGGCTCAGAGTTGATTGTCAGATAGAAAAAGACTCTTAATCACCTGTTAGTGTGATTCAGCCATCCACCGGCGAGTTGCGCTCCCCTCTCGAGTTTTTTGACTTATGTTCCAAAGACTACCGCAAAGAGGTGTGGCCGCAAGCGTCTTGCAGCAGAGGGCGGTGGTCACGTGCGCATCGGGTCTGCTGTGTCAGAGCAAAGGATTGTGGGAAATAATCCCCATTGCCTGCTTTTGTCGAAATTGGGTTGAACACGGATGTTTGTTCTGCCTAATTCCTTTTCATGTACCTGTTTTAAGTTGTTTCGCTCTGAATTATTCTTTTATTTTTTATTATTTATTTTTTTTGCACCATAAGTGTGAAGAGGAAATAGGAGGAAGACATTATTAACAGTCTGATGTGTCAAAATAAAGGCATTAAGTGTCGGCTGCTGAAGCAATTTCAAATTAAAAGCTTCAAGCTACCTCTTTGAATATAGTATGTAGCACATCACGCATCGGGCACGGCAAATGCCGCCCCCTATGAAGTGCCGCCCTGGGCGACCGCCCACATCGCCAATATCAAAAACCGCCACTGACCACAAGGGTTAAGGATTGTGGGAGAAACATAAGTGGGTGTATTACAGTCCTGTTTTCTCCAGCAGGAGGACATTTTCTCACAAAATGTTATTGTTTTATTTTATTGAAAACACTTGATATTCCAGATATTTTAGTTCACAAAAGTTAACATCCTCAATTCAAACTATTACAAAGAACAAAGTTGTCTCTCTCTTTTTATGGAATGTCTACATTGCTTATAAATACACAAATATTTACTTGTGATGCATCTCACAGCCTTTTTGCTGTCTGGCGTTATATTAGATAGAATTAGATTGTTTTTGTTTGAAATTAACATCCTATATTTACTTTCTTATTTCAAGAGAGCAAAAACATGATAGACTGCTTGATAAACCCAAGCTGTCTGTACTCTGAAACAATCGCACGAGCTCTGTGATTACTCTTTGGAGCTTTTCCAGACTTTCCCAAATAATGCCCCTATATGAACTAAGCAACTTTTTCTTGCAAAATGCTTTCCTTTTTTTGCGTATTATAAAGCCAGTTGCACACCTGATGAAGCTTGAATGAAAAAGACATAACAGACATTCCCAGTGGTCTTCATGTTTCATTTCAACTCACAAGCCCAAGTACTGTCATCCCACTGACTGTGCTGAGTGCCACAGACTTCTTTTGCATGAGTGCTTTACTGATTCATCGCTGCTAATTATCATCGAGCAAAATTCACAGTCTCGTGAAACACAGGTCTGGTAATTTCACACTTCACTGTCACACTGAATTTCTTCAGATCTAGCAGTGTGCAAGCACTTAAATTTCCACTCCGATCATCTTCTGATCTGTTGTAGAAGCTTTCCCAGCAGTCTTTCAATTGTGATTATGCCATTTTCAGCCAAAAAAACAAAACAAACCTATGTTGTTTTCTAGGACTTAGTTTCTGCAGAGCGGCAGGAGTTAATCAGAAATTATTCTCTGAATTGTGGGCGGGACTTTTGGTGCAGAGTAAGCCTGTCCTGACTTCCCATGATTCCTTTATTTTTCTCTCGCTAGCTTACTGTCCCTCACAACCCTAACCTAACATTAACAGTGCAACAAAAATGGTGATTAATATTGCAGCTATCCAGCCATACAGTTTAGAGCCAGAGGAAAACAAAGGCATACATGGATCTATTTATCTGCAGATGGATTAATCCAAATGGAGTCGAGCAGGGAGCTTGTGGCCTGACGATTGTTTGTTTTACACAACTACAAGCTTTTTCAAACTGTATTTTTTGTCACAATTTAAATGAAGAAATACTCAGAAACGCAATTTTAATCCTAGTTTTCTTTAACTATAACCTCTATCATAAGACAAATGCTACAAGAACATGTTAAAAACACTAACAACACCATTTTCGTTTAAGTGTGTCTTTAATGAGATGCCAAAACATAAATCTTCTTTTACTTATCAAATTAATTTTGTTGCAAATTAATTTTACCTGAGTACAGAGGACGTCATAGCAACTTCTGTGCATGCTTCTCACTCCCATCTGGAGCAGTGGGGGAGCTATGTGAGGATGCTCTTTGTGGATTACAGCTTGGCCTTCAACACCACCACTGGTGGCCAAGTCGGAGGACCTGGGACTGCCCCGTTCAACCTGCTGTGGATCAGCAGCTTCCTTTCCGGTCGCAGACAGACAGTCAGAGTGAGACATCATGCATCCACTGCACTAAGCCTCAGGACCGGCTCCCCCCAGGGTTGTGTGCTGAGTCCTCTGCTCTACTTCCTGTACACGTATGACTGCACACCTGCCCTTCACAGCAACACCACTGTAAAGTCCGCTGATGACACCACAGTGGTGGGGCTCATCTATGATGGGGATGAATGTGGTTACAGAGATGTGGTGGAGCAGCTGTCAACTTGGTGTTCAACCAACAACCTCTTCCTTAACACATCAAAGACCAAAGAAATGATAATAGACTATAGGAAGAAGAAGATGGACATACTGCCATTATTCACCAGTGGGGACTGCATGGAGACGTTGGCAGACCTCCGCTTCCTGAGAGTCCAAATGGAGGAAAGCCTGACCTGGTGTTCTGACAGTGAGCTGCTGAAAAAAGCTCAGCAGAGACTGTATTTACCTGAGGTTACTCAGGAGAAATAACATCACCCAAGACTGCTGGTGACCTCTTACCTTGCCATTGTAGAAAGTGTACTAACATACTGCATCAGCACTTGGTTCAGAAGCTGTGCAGTGGGTCAAAGGAAGGCTAGCAACCAAGGGACACAGCCTTTGTTGCGATGTCCCACCTTCCTTGTGTAATGTATGTGTGTGTGCTGGAGTGTATATCTTTAGGGGTAAAGGGTATGTGTACTAAAAGGTGGAGTTAAAATTGGTAGGTAGGGAGCTGAGAGGATTTCTGCTGCTTGTTGGCAGTGATGTCCCGGCACCCCCTCGATCAAGGGTCCTACAGGTCTAAGGTGCAATTAAAACCGAGAGGGGAGAGACCCGTTACCATACGGAAACCATGGGAGGGGGACCACTGCCAAGTAGCTTCTCCCCCCAAGGGGATGCTGACACCCCCATCACCCTAATAGGTGTTTGTAAGAGGAGGTAGGGTAAATCAAGGACACGTGGTAGACACCCATCCCCAGCCTTGGGCCCAGGTCTCCTCAGCGCCGACCCCCCAGGCCCCACCCTATACAAAGAGAGAGGAGCCAAGGAGAAAGCACCACTTCCAGGCCCCCGCCCCCAAGCGCAGCCTAGATGGGACAGAGTCAGCCAACCAGCCGGGGTAACCACCGATTGCCTCAGTGGAGACCCCAACCTGCCAAAAATTCAAGTTCCCATGCTTGATAGTGAACCCTTCTTCTTCCCCAGGCAGCCCCCTCAGGACAGGGCCAACCAGCCCACCTAACCCCCTACCACCCCAAACTCCGCGGCCATGGTAAGTGTCGCCCAGAGCAACCGCGGGCCCCAAGAGGGTTGCCCCACCCTGTCCCTTTTTTTTTATATATATACAAGATAGATAGATAGAGTACTTTATTAATCCTGAAGGAACTTGCATATCCATCCGATGCTGCTCAAATACACAAACATTCAATAGAAATTTAAAGTAGTTGAGTAATAAATAGTCATAAAATCATAAAATAGTCACACCCACTAAAAACAGAATAAAAGGAATAAAAATATAAGAGCAATAAAAACAAAATAGAAGAAGTAAAAGCAAAACCATAAAAGTGGTAAAAAGTAGATGCCCGTTTAGTGACTCCTCCTCATGCCCCCCCCCTCCCCTCCCAGCAGCATTGAACAGTCTAATTGCACTCGGTGCAAAGGACTTCCTGAGTCTTTCTGTGAAGCATGGCAGAGAGCGAAGGCGGTCGCTGAATGCGCTCCTCTGGTCACTAAAGAGTCCATGTAAGGGATGACCAATGTTCTTCATGATGCTGTCCAGTTACAGTACAAAGAGTTATAAAAACTAAAGATACTAGTAAATGGTAAATGGCGTATACTTATATAGCGCCTCTCTTCCTACAAGGACAAAGCGCTTTACAGTCACATACCCATTCACCCAGTCACACACACATTCACTCACACACTGGTGGTCGCTCCGCTGCCAAACACAGGCGCCCGCCTACCACCAGAGGCAAGGTGGGGTTCAGTGTCTTGCCCAAGGACACTTCGACTCATGGGTGTGCAAGGTGGGAATCGAACCTACAATCTTACGATCCTGGGTCGACCGCCCTTCCGCTGCACCACGCCCGCCCTAGTCCTCCTTCTATATCGATGGCACTCATGTCACCAAGCACGCAGTGACGGTGAAACCGTGATTGAAACCTTAAGCCAGACTGATAGATCGGCACATACCTGCTGCCAGAGAGCCTGGACAGGCGTGCAGAACCACAGTGCATGCATGTAACTGTCGGGTAGATTACTGTCACAGTGCTGACTAATGTCTGAGTTACTAAGACCCATCTTGAACATCCTCTGTCCAGTGTAGTAAATCCTGTGAAGAGTTTTAAATTGGATTAGCTGCAAGTTTGGACTTTTTGTCAGTTTAACCCTTGTGCTATCTTAGATGACCCTTACATTGATGTGTTCTCCCTACCATGACAAAGGTGGATAAAGGTGGAAAGATTTCATGTAATCCATGGACACCAGTGAAGATCACAAATCATTGAAAAAAAAAGGTTCAGAGCACTGTCTAGTGGGTCTAGATGACCCAACTCCCAACGTTAAAATGCTTAGGATAGCACAAGGGTTACAGGTGTTTAGACAAATTTCTGACCAGAAGTTTTCATCTTTGATGTCTCCTCATATAAGAATTGTGGAGTCAGAGTGAACCGAGAGTGAGGTGGAGAATCTGTGAAAGAAGGAAGAGTCGTCCACATTGAGGCCATAGATACTGGCTATACAAAGGCACGAACAGCTTGTCCACGGTGACCACAGCTCTGCAGTGAGGTGCTTCATTCTCAGCGGGAAGAGGATATTCCGGTAACACTTATAATAATATAATAAGAGTCCTTAATAAACTATTTATAAGACATTAACAAACACTAGTAATGTTTTAGTAAGCTGCTTATAAGTACATGAATTAGCATTCGTAAATGTCTTACAACTAACTTACAAGTTTAAATAAGCTGTTTATAAATACTTTAAAATATTCCTTATTTTAATATTACTTTCCAAGGGGCAGTAACTGTCCAGGAGCAATTTATAAATGGCTGGTAAAGATCACCCCCTATTTGGTCACACTTTAGACTTGGGGGGGGGGGGGGGGTGCAAAACACTCAAACACTTAAACATTTAACATATTTATTAAATAGGATAAGAATTCTAATAAATGTCTTCATAAGCAGCTTAATACCACAGTATTCATGCTCATTAATGTTTTATAAGTAGTTTATAAATACATTAAAATGTTTCTTAATAAACAGCTTATTTAAACTTGTAAGTGAGTTATAACACATTTACAAATGCTAATTAATGTACTTATAGGCAATTTACTGAAACATTACTAGTGCTTGTTAATGTCTCATAAATAGTTTATTAAGGATTGTTATTATGAAGCATTACCGATTTTCCGTGTGCGGAGGACCTCTGCTGAAAACTGATCATTTACGCTGAAGTGCGTTCCCTTCAGCTCCCGGTTGTGGCTCTTCACCAGCTCCTTTTGCTCAAAATGCTCAAATTTAGCGGACACTGGTAGTCTGACCTCTTTCCTCTGAGCCGGTGAACCCTATGGAACGTGATCTTCTGTACCTCCTCCTTGGGGAGCTTCAGGTGGACCTCCATGAAGGTCTACCCGGTTCTCTGCTGAGAGCTCCTGCACCTGCTGCTGGCTGAACTCGAAAGACTCTTCAGGCCTTGAACCCTTTGTGGAGAATCTCCAGCAGATTTAAACAGCAATCAAGGCTGGACAGATGTCACTCGTGCGGTGCCTGGAGAGGAGGCACCCCCGCTTATCAATCTTATCAGATTTTGTTAATTTTCTGGATAATTTTAATATGCCGGTAAAATGAAACTAGACCAAAATGTCTGTTCAGCTACTTATGCACCGCCGAGTTGAATCACCACACTCGTCACATGGGGTCTCGCAATACTACAGCATGCTTACCCAATTTTAAGAGTTTTGAAAGGTGTCTTGTAAATAAAATGCTTTAGTATAATAAAAAAAATTATTTCACACATATGTATTCAATCATTGACAAGGTTAGACTGTGTTTGGGATACTGAGAAGATCTTCTATTTTACTCTTGAATAAATGTACCCTTTAAACAGAAATCAGATTCAGACTCCTTTCTTGTTTAGAGTTATTTTTTCCTCAACTAGAGGATATCTATTATCTATTTATCCTGGTAAGTTTTAAATAAAGGTCTATGTTTGCTGGCTATAGAGGTCCACAGAAATTTAATACAATAAAGAAAGTGCTGTTTTTGGACTTACTTCTCAACTTAATTAACAGCCAATCAACTATAAAATATAAGATGGATTTCTGGGTCACTGGTTGTGCGGTCGACCGGTTAGTGCAGAGAGAGTAGCTTTTGTGCATTTGTTTATTTTTCTCTTTACTTCTATACATTGTTGTTTTATTCGATAGCGGTTGGAAGTCTGTGGGTGTACAGACTCCACATATTTTTGTTATAGCACAGTTGCTACATTACTGTGACAGCATTATTTATAGAGCAAGTTAGCGTGTGGATTCTCCTGTTTCTGGTCTTCTTTCAGGCTTATCTGGCTTCCTTAACTCATTGATGTTGCATTGCTGAAAATCGTCGGATAACTTACTCCATGGAAGACCTGCTGCATTTACAATGATCTTCTTAGCCTCTCTACATCAATGACACAGTGAAGACAGAATGCAAAACAAATGGAACGAAACAAGAGCAGGAAGAAGAAAAGTGGAGTTAAAGCTAGACTGAACCGAAGAGATGGTCATGTGCTTCCATCAATAATTCTCTCCAATGTGCACACTTAGCAGTACCTACATATTGGAAATACTCCACAGTCATCCCCATTGAGGAAAAAAGGCAACCTTATGGTCCTGAATGATCTGCGTCCTCTGGCTCTCGAATCTCTGGCTGTGAAGTCCATGGAGATGATTATAAAGGATCACATCACAAAGCTAACCAACCCAGTGATGGATCCACTATAGTTTGCTTACCAGGCTGGCAAAGGGTTTGATGATGCAAAGATCTTCATCATAAACATCATTCATAAGCATTTGGAGATGGCCAAAAATGTATCTCAACCCACAGCCACAAATCCTCGCCGAGAAACGTATCACATTCTTCAACGTCGCCCACCACCTCACTCGGTGGATCATGGACTTCCTCCCAAACAGATCAGAGTGTTGGTGAACAGCTGCTTGTCTGACACCCTCTATACATTCACAGGCTCTTGTCAGGGCTGTGTTCTCTCTCCTATCCTCATTATTCTGTACACAGACGACTGCATATCTTCCCATCAGAACTGTCATTGTTAATTTTGCTGATGATACAGTTCTCCTGTCTCTGTCTTTCAACCAACCACAGCATCACAGCTCAGCTATTCAGGACTTTGTGGAGTCCTGAATAGCTGAGCTTGAGCTCAACATTAAGAAACAAAAAAGATGATAGTGACCTTCTACCCCAGACAGAAACGGTTGGCTGGTTCAGTCCCCACCATCCTTCATGGAGAGCTTGTGGAGATTGTCAAGAAGTACAGATAGCTATACTAAATCTTTGATGACCTGCTGAGGTTTTCCTTCAACAGTGAGGCTATTTTAACAAAGTGCAGTCAGTGTCAATACCTCCTACAAAAAATGAAAATCATTTGGATTCAACAGAGACATTCTGACCAGATTCTATTATGCTTTAATTGTAAATGTAATAACATTCTCATTCATCTGCTGGTTTTACTCATTTACTGTACAAAACAGAACCCCTCTCACACACGGTTAAAATCTGCTCAAAAATGTGTGAGCAGCCAATCAGAGCACTTGCAATTGAATGTCGTTACGAGACAGCAAAAATGATTCAACTGAGTGAGATTGAGATTAATTAAGATTAAGATTAAAACTGCATTTGTAAGTAATTTTGTATTCATATCATAGTGAAAAATTTGCAGTTTGGAAAGATTGTAGTTGTTGCGTACAAACTACTCAAGCTCAACAATTGGACAGCTTTAATATTGCTCGCCATTTTTGTTGCACTGCTAATGTACGCTCAAGGTTGTGAGGGGCTATAAGCTAACGGCAGAGAGTGTAAACATGGGGGTGGCGTGGAATGAGCACACGCTTGGAATTTGACGCACATAGTTTGATTGTATGCAAAGACATCATCATTCAAGACATCGACCCTGATCAATTCTTTTCCACTGTTAATATGGACTGCAAAATTTACAGCATAGATGACTTTAAAAACTCTGTTAACCCAGAAGAAAAACTGTCAATCATTCACTTTAACAGCAGAAGCATGCATACCAACTTTGAAGACATCAAGGACTATCTACAGAATATGGGGCATTCCTTTGATATCATAACCATATCTGAGACTTGGTTCAGCCGCAACAAGGACGCTGACTTTGAATTGGAAAACTATGAACTTAACTTTGTGAACAGAGTAAACAAAAAAGGTGGAGGAGTCGCAATATATGTGGAAAGAAATACAAAGTTTACAGTAATTGATAAATTGTCTGTCGCAGTGGATGGAATACTGGAATGTCTTACAATTGAAATATGTAACAATTCAGGGAAAAATGTCATTATAAGCTGTGTTTATAGGTCGCCAGGGTCAAGCTTAGAAGTGTTCAGTGACTGGATGGAAAAGATGTTTACCTCTCTAAATAACAAAATATTATACATCTGTGGAGACTTCAATATTGATCTGATAAACCCCAGCAAAAATAAAGCAACCGACGACTTTATCAGCAGAATGTATGCTATGAGTTTATATCCAACCATAACAAGACCCAGCAGAATCACTACTCAAATTTCCGGTTCCGGGTTACACGGCAGGACGCGTGGCGTGCCTCTCTGCGAATACAACTATCTTCAAATTACTTAAAAGGTTGATTTTTCTCCAAAAAAGAGAGCTGACCATGCCCCCGAAGAAACCCCAGGAATATGAAGACCTCAAAAAAACTCTTGACATTATTCAAGAAACGCTGAAACGTTTTATGGAACAAGTGTCGGCTAAGCTAACGCCACTTTGGGAAATGATGGAAGAGTTCCGAAGATTTCGGGCTCAAAACGAGCAGCGAGAAAACCAGGTCGAGATTCTGGAGAAAAGACTGGACGATGTGGAACAGCAAGTAAGGATGAATAATGTCATTCTCACTGGAGTACCAATCAAGCCTCGAGCGAAGCTGAATGCAGCTGGAGCTAGCACTGCTAATGCTAGCGCTAGCATAGCTAGCAGTGCCAATACGGAGATCGGTGCTGTGTCTTTGGAGCAGCAAATACATTCATTTCTCACATCTAAAGGGATTTCCCTGGATCTCAATACCATCGAGACCTGCCACCTGCTCCCCAGGAGAAAGGAGACGGATAAACCAGCGATCCTCATCAGGTTTGTGAATCACAAACACAAGCTAGCTCTGATGAATCTACGCAAAAATCTCAGAGGTTCTGCTGTTTATCTGAATGACCATCTGACCAGGAGGAATGCTGAAATCTCAAAACATGCACGGCTTCTCAGGAAGCGTAAGCAGATTGAGAACACTTGGGTTAAAGGCTGCAGGATTTACGTTAAACCACTCGGTCCAGAGGACCGGACCAAGGTTCTGGTGGTCAACACCATGAAGGACTTTGAGAAGTGCTTGATTACGGTTGTCTGAAACAACGTGGAGTAATAAATCAAAGAGCCAAATAATTTCAAGAAATATGACACCTGGAATCATCACCTTCTTTGTATGTCTGACGTCACCTGAATAACAGCAGAGAGTTCTGACCTGCAGACAACTTGACCTCAACTTTCACCGCAGCTGATATCAGCTGAAGAAGGATATGGACCTGAATCTAATGTCTGCAGACATAACATCGAAGAGAACTATTAACTGTTTTGAACCCAGGAGATCAGCTGTTATCAGTAAAAGAAGAAATACCAACCTTGGACAATCGACAGTTATGGACCCTTTTTACTCTTCCCCTACAGCATTTCTTTATTATATAAAAAAAAAAAAAATATTAAAAAACTTATTGAAAATTGTTAAATTGATTGACTTTTAATGATATTACTTCACTTTCTCCAAAACTTGATAAACTGATTCAAAAATCTATCCTAATGTAGCATAACTTTGCACATGTTTTTAACTTTTGATACTTGATGAAATTTTTGCTATGAAAATTCCTGAAACAGTGTTGTCTGCTTTACTGATATAGTATTATGTTTTATTCATATGAATGGCTTTGCTAGCGTAGCTATAAGTAACATAATCTGCATATATTTCAGATGATTGATCTGCATTTGCCATGTTGATTTCTAAAATAGTTATTTTTGACGTAATACTTAAGTAATTCATCTTTGTCATGTGCTTTATCGATATCTTATGATTTTTAATTCTGTCTGATAAAAACTGGGAACCGGATATTGATAAATCATGTAATAAAATGGTTATAGTATAACGGGGTGGGATTATATAAGTTTGCTTCCTTCCACTCCCTTTCAAGCAATATTTATTAATATGTCTAATTATCCTAAGTTTGATTAGTTACTGTATGAATGTATAACTGATGTTCATATTGCTGTTGTGTATTATTTCTACTTAATTGCTTGAAATAAACCATTTCAAACATCAAACAAAAGTGCTACTCTTATTAATAATATTTTTACAAATAATATAGAATACACTCATATGAGTGGACTAATGATATGTGACATAACTGATCATTTACCAGTTTTTGCACTATTTGACATCAATGTGAAGACAAAGAAAATGATAAAAGAACCAGTCTACAAAAGGCTAAGAAATGAAAAAACCATGAATGCTCTGAACAATGACTTATCCAGACAAAACTGGAACTCTGTGTACAGAGAGAAAGATGTCGATATTGCTTATAAATGTTTTTTAGAAATATTTAGGTCACTTTACAATAAGAACTGTCCAATTTATAAATTCAAGAACAAATATGCCAAATGCCCTTGGTTAACCTCCGGTCTAAAAAATGCTTGTAAAAGAAAAATAACCTGTATAAAAAATTCTTAAAACAGAGGACAAGAGAAACTGAACAAAGATATAAATCATATAAAAATAAACTAACTGAAATAACACGTTACAGTAAAAAAGTGTACTTCAATAATCTACTGAATGAAAATAAATACAACGTAAAGCGAGTTTGGGAAATATTAAATAACATCATTAGAAATGGGACAAAAAAGCGAACTTATCCAGATTACTTTACAGATGAGAAGGGTCAAAGCTATGACATCAATGAAGCAGCAAACGGTCTCAATAACTACTTTGTAAACGTGGGTCCAGAGTTGGCAGCGGAAATTCCAAAATGCAAAACTAGCAAAGACAATAACCCACCCATCGAAAGGATTCCACACTCAATCTTTCTCTCTGATGTGAACGAAAATGAAAAATATCTATAAGAGTGGAGACAAACACCAATTTACAAACTATAGACCTGTTTTTATTCTTCCACAATTCTCAAAAATTTTAGAAAAAATATTCAATGATAAATTAGCTTTATTTATTGAAAAACATAACATTATAAATGAAAACCAATATGGTTTTAGAGAAAATAGATCTACCTCATTGGCTATCATTGACGCTGTGGAGGAAATCACAAATGCTCTGGACAAAAAGAAATATGCAGCTGGAATTTTCATTGACTTAAAAAAGCATTTGACACTCTCAATCATGACATCCTACTTGACAAACTGAAAGTGTATGGGATAAGAGGAATAGCGCTAACTTGGGTCAAAAGCTATTTAACGGGAAGAAAACACTTTATCAAGATTGATGAATATACGTCAGAAACCAAAGAGATAAGTTGTGGTGTCCCACAAGGATCAATTCTAGGCCCGCTGCTATTCAATATTTACATAAATGATATATTCAATGTTTCAAAGCTTATGAAACTCATATTATTTGCTGATGACACAAATATATTCTATTCTACAGACAATCAAAGGGAACTTATAAAGGTGGTGAACACAGAGTTAAATAATATAAAACTATGGATGGATTACAACAAATTATCTTTGAACCTAAATAAAACCAAAGTGATGTTTTTTGGAAACTACAACACAAATAAAGAGCCCTCAATTGTAATAAATAATGTCTTAATTGAACGTGTTACAGAAATCAAATTCTTAGGGGTTTTTATCGATGACAAACTAAGTTGAAAGCCACACATCAGACACATACAAACTAAAGTCTCAAAAAGTATTTCAATCGTAAATAAATCTAAACATATATTAGGATACAACAGTAGAAATTTATTGTACTGTTCTTTAATATTACCATATTTCACCTACTGTATAGAAATTTGGGGGAATAATTACAAGAGCTCACTACATCCTCTCTGTTTACTTCAAAAACGAGCCGTCAGAGTTGTACATAAAGCCGGATATCTTGATCATACAAACAATCTATTTTATCAATCAAGACTTTTAAAACTGCACGACCTTGATGATTTTTACACTGCGCAACTTTTATACAGAGCCAGCTGGAAATTGTTACCATCCAACATCCAAAAACAGTTCTTAGAAAATGAAGGAGGCTACAGGCTGAGGGGATGTAGGAACTTCAAGATCAAATTGATAAGAACCACAAAGAGAAGTTTCTGTGTGTCGGTGTGTGGCACTAAACTTTGGAACAGTTTAAGTAATGAGCTCAAACAATGTTCAAATATTCAAATATTCAAGAAAATGTATAAAGAATCTCTTATTTCAGGATATGAAGATAAAAGGGTTTAAGGATCAACAGGTGCTTGAATAATTCCAAATACATGTGTGAACTTGATTGTGGTGAAATTATCAAAGCTCTTTTAATTACAACCACTGATTGTTACATTGTAATGTGCAATAATGATTACTGAAATGTTTAAATTACAATCAATAAGCTATTGATTTTATTTACTTGATCTGCAATGTGTAGCAATAATTTCTGGTTTAATGTTATCATGTGTTCTAATGATAATCAATTATTATTACATATCGGTACCGTTACTGTTTACTGGAATCATGAATGAATGTTTTCTGAAGGTCATCAATCATTTCTAGGCACTGGATTTTGTTACTTGAAGAGAATCTATCTGATCAGAACCGGATTTAAAACACTGTTAAACTATCAAATGAATGAACTCAGTAGGGGTGGGATTATATAAGCTTGCTTCTTCCCACTCCTTTTCAAGCAATAAATCAAACTCTACTTATACTTCAGTTAATGATCACTGTATTTAATTAAGCAAATGTGATTTAAGTGACATTTTTGTTTTGTTTTCTGTCTTTTTAATCTATGCATTTCATCATTTATGTAATGAGTTTGATAAATATGTGTAATTTTTTTTTATTGCTTTGACTACAATGCTTGAAATAAATCAATAAATCAAAACAAATCAAATCGCGTAATTTAACCTGAATTTATTTCAAGCAACTAGAGTATGCGATTATAGAGCAGCTCTGTACAGAAAAATGTATTTTTAACACTGAAGATGATGAAAACTTAAAGGAAGAAGTTAAAGGAAATGCCTAATTTCTCACACAGACACAGCGAGAGAGGATAAGATAAAACTAAAGCAAGTCTAGAAAGATCTTTATTTATTTATTTTATTTTTTTGCGAGTTTCCCCGCTTCTAGAAATGGTTTTTTGGGGAAAGAGCAGATTTTTCAATTGCAACAAATTCCACCTACAAAAATAATGAGAGATTGGTTGTTTATTAATATACAAATTTATTTATACTTTTCAAAATCTGATATACAGTGTGTATGCACAAACTTTTTTCGAACGTAAGAATTAATGTGTTTCGGTTAACTGGACCCAAATGGTTTACTATCAGAAAACAGACTAATGACTATTGAAAAAGAAAACCAACTTGTGGCCAAAACTAAACTTTTATTCTAAGTCTCCAACACATTCAGGGCAAACCTTTTTCTATTGCAACAACTTGGTTTAGCTCTTAACCCTCGTGCTATCCTATGACCCCCCCCCCTTACATTGACATGTTCTCCCTACCATGACGAAGATGGATAAAGGTGAAGAGGATTTCATGTAATCCATGGACACCAGTGAAGATCACAAATCATTGAGGAAAAAATGTCAGCGCACTGTCTAGTGGGTCTAGATGACCCATTCCCAATGGTAACCCTTGTGCTATCCTAGGCACTTTACCATTGGGAGTTGGGTCATCTAGACCCACTAGACAGAGCTCTGAACCTTTTTTCTTCAATGATTTGTGATCTTGACTGGTGTCCATGGATTACATGAAATCTTTCCACCTTTATCCACCTTTGTTATGGTAGGGAGAACACGTCAGTGTAAGGGGGGGGGGGGGGTCATCTAAGATAGCACAAGGGTTAAACTGACTTTTTCATCAAAAAGTCAAAAATCATGGGAAAATACTTTTAGATTTCTCCAGAGCAGCCGTCCTTCTTATTGACCATTAATGAATGCTTTTTATGTTTCTTCTTCACAGGCATATACACATTCGTGGCAGAAGGGCAACATCTGGAGTTGGCAGAAATCACCAAGGAGCAGTCAGGATCATATGAATGCATCGCCTCGAATGACATCTCAGACCCAGATATCAGGACAGTGCAAGTCACAGTCAACTGTAAGAGCCTAGCTGTGACATTTCAACCATCAAAATGTATTTCTTCAGTTTTTTTTTACTTGAACAAACATATTGAAAAAAAACATAACTTTGCTGTTACGCTGAGGTATGAAAATGTATACAGTATATAGAAGTATTGTAATTCATCTTTAGTGTGTATATGTGCATTTAAAGGTCCTATATCCTGCTTTTCTTTAGCCTTTCAGAGTAAATTATATCCATATATATGATAATTTATTACCTCCAAAGAATTTTTTTTTTTTAAGAAATCTTACTCAGTTTTGCAGTTCATTTTCCAACACAGGAGTAAGACGATGAGATCTCTAAGGAACCCCCTTTCTCTCCATGTGGTTGCCGCCCATTTCACGACATCAACATAGAGCCTCTGCAGCATGTCTGCGTCTCACCCACGAAAACGAACAAAATCCAAACATTTGCAATGATGAATGTGCATATTGTGAATTCAAAAAGAACATTTCTAGCCAGTCACTGCTAGCTCAGTTGAGAAAGTGTGTGTGTTTTAGTCTGGGGGCAGTGTTGACAGTGCAGACTCTTCCTGGAAGGGGGAGTCCCTTTGTGACATCACAATGTGAGAACCCTCTCGTTTTTGTGGATTGGGAGGGGCTGGTGCTCATAGAGCGGGGTTATTACAGGAATACTCAGAAATCCATGAATAGCTTAGAATGCCGCTGCGGGGTTGTTTTTGTGAGGAATGAACATTATAATAAACATAAAAGCTCAAAAAATTGATTTTTTTTATTTAGGCCCTTTAAATATATTTTAAAAAAATATCTACATTCGTCTGTTTTAAGATTCCTACTTGTTGACATACTTCACATTCTCATTTTAAGTTCCATTAATAAGCAACCCCAAAACTAAACTAAATAAGGCTGTGGAAACCTTTGTCTTATGTTGACTTGTAGATCCTCCATTCATTTCAAAAGCAAGAAGCACAGGTACTTCAGTTGGCCAGAAAGGAGTCTTGCAGTGTGAAGCCTCAGCTGTCCCAAGACCAGATTTTCAGTGGTACAAAGAAGACCGCAGGCAAGTTTAGTTTTCTTTATTTGTATGACTTGAAACAGCATGCAGTCTGCACACAAACATGTGCTTTTTGCTGCAGGTTGTGGATATAAGGTATTCTATATACAACCAAAAAAAATGTACTCTTATCTTGACTATTGGGGAGAAATGACACGCGTTTTCTGTTTAACTAGAAGACCTTGATGTTGACTTAGTAGGATGAAAACATTTTCCGTTTCCATTCACACAACATTCTTTATATCCCTGTAGTTGTTACTGCAGTAATTTCATGTGAATAAGTCCTAGTACGGCTGCACAGTGGTGTAGTGGTTAGCACTCTGGCCTCTTCATAAGAGATGAGTCCCCAACTGCAAACTTTTTGTGAGGAGCTGGAAGGTCCTCCCCATGCACACATACTTTTCTCCAGGTAATTTTGGTTTCCAACATGTTTTGTGGGTTAATTATTTTTTATAAAATTGTTCCTTAAATGTGTGTGTGGTTTTATGTGTTGCCATGCGGCGGACAAACATCCGGTAATACCCTGCCTTTGCCCAACATTGGGTAAGATAGGCTCCACCCTGTGGCCTTGAAAGGGATTATGCAGGTTATGAAAATTGATGAAATGATATACCGGTACTTCCCATCTCAAACAAAGTGGGCCCCCAAAAGGGTTATCAGGGTTGATAAACCACTCTATATTCAGTCCTTGCAGAATGACAGGGCAGTACTTTTGATATAGAAGTTGTTTGATTTCAACCAATCCATCCAGCCATTAGTTTTTTATACCTACTTTATCCCTTTTGAAGGCTGCTGGAGCCTGTCCCAACCACTGAAGGACATAGGTAGGTTACACCTTTGATAGTGCTCCGGTCCATAGAGGGGCAACACAAAAAGACAACCCCACACACTCATATTCACACCTAAGGAATGTCAGTCCCCAATCAACCTATGAAGAAGCCTTTTGCATAGTGGGAGGAAGGACTGTCCAGAGAAAATCTGTGCATGTACAAAGAGAACATGCAAACTCTACACAGAAAGGACCCAGCCAGGATGTAATCAGCATAATTAATTAGAGTGCTTACCCCCCCTACCCATGCAGCCCTTTGGTTTCAACCATGAAAAGGTTTGTTATCTAATTTCATGAGTATGTTATGTCAGAATTTTGTTTGTGTGAGCTTGGAAAGTTGATCAAAGCCTCTCAAAGGAATTCAGATACAGACCACTTTCTCAATGCCAAGGGCTTGAGAGTTTTTTGTTTCTTCACAGGCTTTTCAATGGACTGAATGGGGTAAAGATAGAGAATCAAGGCAAACAGTCGCTGCTCATCTTTTTCAATGTCTCAGAAGAAGACTATGGAAATTATACCTGTGTTGCCATGAATCTAATGGGAATCTCCAATGCCAGTATTATCCTCTATGGTAAGTACACAACAGCAACATGTGGTGAAGTTTGTTGCTGGTGAGACACTAACACTTTTGGAGTCAGAGTTAGAAACAGTGGTGGTTCTACACTAACTTACTCCCCGGGCGAGAACCCCCCCACACACACACACACAAACACACACACACACACAAATTTGACGATATCCTTATGTGTTCCCTATCTTTATTTGGCCATTTTACACAAAAATTGATGAATTTTATAAACTCGTTTTACAGGTGGTCAAACTCAGTTGCACAGTGGGCCGAGATCCAAACACGCTTTAGGTTGCGGGCGGAACAAGATAAACATTTATTGAACACACTGAAGCTAAACTTTTAAACCTTTAAAAATGAAATTTTTGAACATAAATATGAATAAAAACAGGAATATTCATCCAGAATAAATCAAGTGAAACCTTTTATCATGTATAATGTTGCTTTCCATAAAAATATATATTTTGTCAGGTTTTAGGCTGTTCCAAAAGTCTGTTATATAACAAATGATAGAAAACCAAGAGTGGCGCAAACGTTTTTTCTTCCAACTACGGGGATGCAGCCCCCCTTTACATTGCGCCCCGGGCAATTGCCCATATCGCCTGTGCCTAAAACTGCTACTGGTTAGAAATATGTTTTTTATAGTCATAAATGTTAAAATATATGTATCAGTATTTTTATCTTACACATAGCAGGTGCTAATTGGCCAAAAGTAGATCAAAGAAAAAATATAGTAGTATATTGTACCCAAAAAAACCCTAGGTGAATACTACAAACAACCAATAACAGGAGACACAGCACCACGGAGGAGGGTCCCACAAGCATAAACACAGAATTGGCATAGAGCAGGATTACCATTGCAACAACACATCATCTGTAGGGTAAAACTAACCCGTCTCACGACGGCTCTTACCTTTACCTTTAAATAAAGTCCAGCTCAGTGGCCTTGCTGTAGAGTGTCTGGCCGGTAACTAGAGGGTCATAAATTCAAATCCAGGCTGAATCATGCCAAAGACCAACTAACTATGGGAATCAATTGAGGGTTTGGATTAGGGGGTTAAACCACCAAATGGTTCCCAAGTATGGATGTGTTAGCCCAATGCTCCCCCAGGGGAGAGGTCAAATACAGAGAACAAAATTTCATACACATAGCTGACTTTAACATACAGCTCTCTTCTGACACTAGTAATAGAGAAGCGCAAAACACATTAGCTATTACATGTAAAGTCAAAGCTCAGTGCTGCCTCCACTGTCACTGAACAGGAATACAGCAATTTTGGTTACAAAAATTATCACAATATTTTAAATCATACAGAAATTGCACTCATAGCACAAAGAGTGGGCAAAAAATTATTTTATAATTATATAAAGGTATTACTAACAACAACAATTGTAATCTCCATTGGCAAACTATGATGATAAAAGTTGTCAAAATATATAGGAATTCCAAGCAGCAGTTGAAGTAATATCAGACTGATCCTGTATAAAATTGTAAGTATTGTGTGTTTATCTTCTGCAGGTCCTGGTGCAATTCATGATGTAAATGGATCTGCCATGTTTCCATGTGGCTCTTTAGGCCTCCTCCTTACCACAACAATATTCTACCTGCTTAAATTCTGATGCAAACAGTGATCTTCATGGATCTTGTTACTATGAACAAGAAAAACAGACTATTAGTCCTAAGCAAAGAATAGAGAACCCACAGGTTCCTGTTGAGTTTTCTTGATATTTTTTCTTCTGGCTATGCATCAGAGTCTAATCTCTGTTGGCTTGCCAAGACAGAGAGATGTCAGTTGGTAAGAGGGATAATTTGTAATCATGCACTAATTTGATGATGGTAGAAATACAGTTTGTGTGTCCTTAAACCTTTTTTGTATGTGGAAAGAGAAATGAAAAAACATCTAACTGTTAATAGTTGACTGTTTATTGCTCAATATTGAAGTGTAAATTAAGAGTATTATATTTACTGTGTCACATCCTGTTCAATATCTGTACAGGACCATTAATTATTTTTGAGTAAAAAACAAAAAAGGGACATAATGCCATGTGATTGTTAATTTTACTGTATTTTTACAGTTGTTATGCAAAACAGTTACTGGTCCTTCATTATAAACAGCTTCAAATGATACATCAACTCCATATTAAGTTCTCAGGCCAATTCCTAAAGCATTGGACATCCCACGTTTTATCTCTATCCAAGTGTGTGCAGAAATTACTGAAGATGTCTTGATTTACCCGAGAAAAAAAAGCATTTATTTATAAAAAGGACATCTTTGATGTACATCATCACAGTTTCATAATGGCAGCTTCAAGTTTTATTCTTACTGACTATTAGAAATAAGGTTTTTGCACATATGTAAGTTTGGTACACTTTAGAGCAAAACACAGAATAAAGCCCACCTTTACCCTGATCAAGACAAGCTGACCGTAGAGCTTATGCCTGTTTGGCCGTAACACAAATAATATGGTTGGAATCATTAAAGCGATCTTTTGGTGGAGTTAGTACTAAGCTGATTTTTAAGATAATGCACTATAACTATTAAATATTTGCCACAAGTTATTATTTTTATTTTTTTTAAGAATTCATGCCAGTATTTTTGAGGACTTCAGGTTTTAAAAGAAACGTCTTTTGGGCCTGTCAAGCTGTTAAGCTTCAATTTCCTTTTTATCCTTCCACCTGTTTTAAATTTTCTTTTGAAAATAAAATACATATTTATAAGTACATTCAATTAACTGTATTATGTAGTTGCCACTATGGTTCAGTAACTAAATGCGAAGGAGATGTATGAGCTAAATACCCATCAACATGCTGTCAATCATCATTACTTTATCTGCTTTTATTCAGGGAAAAACGCTTTTTTTATTTGGTGACCTATTTTCCTACAAAATAACATATTGTTGCCTGTCAAAAGTCTGCACTAAGCTTTCCTCCAAAACTCTTTAACACCACATCAGCCAGAATGACTTAAATGAATCTTCCCTGAAGCTGTGATGAAGCTGTTTTCAGGTGTTGCAAATTTGTCCTTTTAACCTCACCCCTGTAATGTATCTGTTAAAATTGTGTTCAAGGTAACAGGAAAGGGACAAAACTGATGTATGTGTCTTTATTGTAGTCTCATGTTAAGTTGTGTTTTGGTGATGATAATAGTGAATCAGTCAACTGCGGTCTTTAATCATAGAACCGGATTTTTCTTGTAGGCTTTGTTGCTGAAAGCAAACAGATCAGGTGCAGATACATGCTGCAAGTTAACCATGCATTTGAATCATTTTGTTAAAAAAAGAACTATTTCAAAGAACAAGCTAAAATACTGTTGTATTTTGTGCATGAACGTAACATTTTCTTTTAGTTCCTGCATTAACTTAGTTATATTTCATAGGAGAACAATTGAGTATCTAAGAATACTCATGGTTGATCTTTAAAATATTCAATTAGTTTCTTTGCTCATTTTCAGTTTCACAATTATACATATTTGGCAACCTGTTTAGTTTATTTTCTGATATACTGGAGACTGAGCATATATAATAGTCATTATTGTGATATGCTGTCTTTGTATTCTTTGAGAGGTTTAAAAGTTGCCCATAAAATGGCTAAATGTTGATCTGACTTAGCAGTGATTTGTTGTACGTTATTTTGTATTTTATCCTTAGAGAAAGCTTTAAATCTTTACCACTGTGCCTTTAGCGCCAGTGTTTACATTCTTTTGACTACTGAAACTCTTCAACCGTTTACACAATTAGTTTAATTCCAGCAGATTCTGAGGTATGAAATGTAGGGTTGCGCTAAAATTCAACAAAAGCAGCTGATCCAAACCAGCTTTTCTCCGAGTCAGAATCAGATTATTTACGTCGATTGCATAAATGGTCAAAGAGTTACAATAGTTCAAAGAGCATTACAATAAAAAAACTATATTGATTCCAAAAAGAGGAAATGACTTTGTTATCACAGCTCTATTAAAGAGAGCAGATAGATCATGAATAACAAAAAAATACACTTATAATGATAATAATGAATGTCCAGTGTCTAAAAACCCGATCTAATAACTGACAGGAGTAGGGATCTTTGTAAGCGCTCCTTCCTGCAGCGAGGTGTGAATGTCTCTGACTGAAGGAGCTCCTCAGTGCGCCCATGGTCTCATGCAGAGGATGATGATGAAGAGGATTTTTCCTGATGGATTCTACTTTCCTTTACATCCTCCTCCTATCCATCACCGTAACAGACTCTCCAGGACATCCCAGAACAAAGCTAGATCTCTGTACCAGTTTGTCATTCTTTTCCTATTCCTGTGAGTGCACCCCCACCCCCCAGCAGCTGACTCTGTAGAAGAAGTGCTGGTGCCACAACGTCGACATGAAAAAGCCTCAGTCTTCTCAGTCTCTCCTGCAATCTCCGGTGGCTTCTCTGGCATCAATTTGTTGTGACGACACAGCTGATCGTGTGAAAGTTGCACCCACAGACCGCTTCAGACCCAGCAGTTGTAAAATATAGTCTAAAAAGGAGTAGCAAGCACATCATGACACTTGGTAAGTGTGAAAAAAAAGTCAATGTTAGTCAAAAACAGGTTAACAATTAAAGAATAAAAAACAAAAATATATATTTCTAGGTATGTCAAAGTTCTTTATTCAAAGTCATAAATAAGGGACTTCCGGCACCGCATGAAGCAGTGATGAAGATATGGTCGAGGCCTTGGTGGAAACTAAAGTGACCTACTCCTGAAAACTAAAAGATAACAAGAAGCACCCCCCGCCCCCTTTTTTAGTGTGTGTAATAAACGTACCGATCCAGTGACACATTTTACCTCGGATTTACAGGGAAAAACCAGACCAGCGAGGAGGATCTGGATAGCCTGATGTGCTACATCAACAAGCAGTATGAGCACTTCGCCAGGGGAAAAACCACCCAGCCAGGCAAGTCAGCTTCCTCCAGGAAGCAGAGCCATCCGGAGGAATCCCCGGGAGCTCCTCCACCGAAGACGCAGTTCGAGTCTAACGTGTGGGATATGCTTCTTAGCATCAACGCTAAGCTATCTAGCTTTGACAGCCATCTTTCCGTCCTGGAGGTCCTTCTTGGGAATTCCCAAAAATTAAGGACTCCCTGGAACTCTCCCAACAGCAGTGGAAACCCTGAATGCACAGAACTCAGCACTGAGAGAGTTGGTAAGTTCTCTCTCTGATGGAATGAGCCGACTCTCTGAGGAAAACAAGAAGGTCAAAGAGTCCATCCTGGATCTTCAGTCAAGATCAATGCGAGATAACCTGGTTGTCATGGGAATTTCAGAAAAGCCAGAAGAAAACACAGAGGAAAAAATGTAAGGCTTAATTCAAACCCAGCTTGTCACCCAGCAACCGTGGTAGGGAGCCCCGGAGGACTGATGTCAGAAGGGACGATCAGTTCCCCAAAGAAATCTTGGAGTGTAGTAGGATCCTATTCCCCATCAGAAATACATTTCTGAATGAAGGGGCCCTCGCTGTCATCTCTGTGGACCGGCTTTACATGACAGTCGCTCCACCGCGACCCAAACGTCACCCCCTGGCTCTACTAAAGCAGATATGAATCCGCACTCTTAACACTCCAGTAACACTTTATAATAACTATCCGTTATAGCTGGTTAACAAATCATTAATAAAATCTTAACAAATCATTAATAAACTCTTAGTTATTGAGCAATACATGACTTGCTAAATAACTGTTAACAGTTAGTTAAGGATTTATAAATGTATCTTATAGATAGACAGCAGATAACTAACAAGCTTTTAGTTAGTGAGCTATAAATGACCTGTTACCCGTATATTCATCAAGTTCTAACTGTTACCTTGTTAATTAGTCAGATCACATGGAAGAAACTGTTAATAAAATTACTTACTAATGACTTATTAGAGAATCAGTTAATACTTTACACAAACATGTTACTAGGGCGTTATTATAAAGTTACATATTCTCGTTTCTTACTATTTGTAAATGGGGATCAATTCCAACTTTATAATAACGTTCAAATAACATTCTGAAGCTAATAACTAACTCTGCTGGTATATTAACTCACACTTTACAGGTCAGATTGTTAATACGCACAACCATCTGCTAGTGAAGCTTTGTTGAAAAAGCAAATGGGTGGGACAATTTCAAGGTACAAAAAATATACTGTCTTCAAAATATCAGATGCTTTATCTCATCCTTCTCTCACTAATAGCTTTTTCTGTTTACCGTACTTGACCAAAGAAACACCACAAGTGAAGTGTTGAACACTGTTTATTTATTTTTATTTCCATACATACTGAGTCGTCACATGGCAGATCAGCAGAATAAAGCGGAGATTTTAGAACTTTTAGGCAAGAACAGAAAAAACAAATGAATCTATAAGCCATTGGCACCTTTGCTGTAGAACAATTTGAACTCAATATTTTTGGTCAACCGGACCTGAGCAACACTGAACTACTCTGTGACACCATCCACGCAGTGTTTCAACACTAAACTTTCCTGGACAGAGGGAGTCAGTTTTCCCTTCTTCTTTTGATATTTCAGCATCCCTCCACAAAGGTTTGGATCCACTATTTATCACTTCCAGACATTTTTTGAAAAGTCTGCGTCGTTCTTTGTAGCGTGTGAGCACAGTAACTCCTTATATGTCTTTGGGGCCACCACAGCCAATTCACAGATCGGAGCATTGCTGACAATGGTGTTTCGGTCAACACCGACCTTCTGATATGCCAAACTCAGCTTTCTCCCTTTCTTGTAAGCCTTTAGGACTTTCTTGTATCTCTTGATGACCTCTTGAGGATGACGTGCTGAAACAGATAGAAATTTAAGTACAACAAACATACAATAAGTGAATAAACACAGGGACACAAACACATACTGTAGTTTTGCAAAAGTGATGTAAAGAAGACAAACAAGGCAATGGTGGAGGTTCACAATACTATACACCAGGAAATACATTTAAAACATTTTTTCACACAAAAACAGAAAGAAAGCTAGACAGACATAGAAAAAGACAGATACAGACAAACATTTTGCTGTCCTGTTTTTAACCCACCCTTTATCTTCTTTTTCTTTCTTTTTTGTCACTTTTTTTTTTTACTCCGGTGGCGGTGCATCTTTTTGTTCTTTCGTTTTTTCTTCAATTTCAGATCTGAAAAATCAGTTGATGAGGTGCTGGATGAAGAGGAGCTGAATGAACTGGAGCTGGATGAACTGAAGGACGAAGAAAAAGAAGATGCACCAGGAGATGTGTTGGCCGAGGAGGATGAGTCAGTTGTCCTATTCTCTGTATAGACAACATGATGAAAACACAATTCAATTGTGCTTGAAATTATATGATAATACAGAGTCCACTTGCATACATTCTTTTAACATTTGCATTTCCAAGACTTACTATTTGAGTTAATCAGCATCACTGTGGGTCATCAGTTGAACAGATGTGTTGCTGTTGTCGATACCTAAATAAATTTAATATCTTTTAGGAATAACTGTGCAATAACACACTTGTATTCCAATAGACCATGTAATAAATTAATTTGTGAGTGTTCAAATTTGTAGTTCAGATTTTCCCCATTTTTAGGGAGAATCTGGCCTCTATTACCAACACTCTGTTTTCTTGGGTAAATCTGTCCTTGTTTTCTCTGCATGTTTTAGTTAGAGTTTCCAGTTGCGCGGCATTAAAATGTCAGCCATTGCCATTCTTAATTACTTTTAGATCATTTCATTTTCTTAAAAGTTTCATTCTCTTCAGCTGGTTCAGACTACAGGACTGACCTTGCCTTAGACAGACATGGGGGCCTTTTAAGAGACATGTTTACCTGCTGTGCTAGAAACAAAAACAACTTATTTGTGATAGGAAATGAAACACATTATTGATGGTGGCTGGTGAGTCAAAAAATGAAAATTTGGTCACTGTAGTGTGTGACTTTAAACTTGGAGCATCAAATCACAAGCAGCAAAATCAGTTTAAGTGGGTGAAGAGGAGTATGAGACAATCAGACAAGTTTTTTTTTGGCCATATCGCTTGAGCTCCATGTTTGATGAGAGCCTTCTCATATTAAATGGCCTTCTTTCATAATATATATTTTACAAAGCACCAAAGTGTGTGCCAGGTGTGATTCCTGGCTAAACAACAAACAAAACTGCCAGGCCCCTTACTTTTGACAACTTGTTGTTGGCAGAGAGAGTCTCTCTCCTTAGTCAGGTCACTGATTTTTGGTGACTGTGTGCTGCTTCTTCTTCTTGGCCTCACGTTGTTTAAGCTCTTTCTTCTTAAAATGCAGAAATGCTGTTGGAGCTACAGTTTCCTCAGTATCTGAAATGATACCATAAAGAACAAATTCTAATTAGAAAAGCCAGGTTAGGGTAAATGTATAAAATATGACCTTAAAAATAATGTTTTGATGTTCTGAAGTCAATATTATACAAATATCCTTTACAAAGAACTAGCAGAAGAGCTTAGATAAAATCACCAATAAGCAAGTAACAAAGAAATGGCTAATGAAGAGCAAACCCCATTAACCAAATGATGCTCTTAATTTACTCTCCATTATCAAATTTGGTCATATTTTGGCACCTAGTGAGTTTAATTTTGGACCCTGCTGCATCGTTTATCCTTGGAGTGTTTTTCTTGCTCTCCTTTCTAAACACATCTGGACACTGATGTTTCCTTTAATCTTTTGTCCATTTTTCACATTTTCACTAGTATAGACTTTTCTGTCTATCAAACACCCAGAGTCATGATGAGTGAGATGATGGGAAACAAATTCGCTTGTTCACAGACTCGTTTTCTTCTGCTTCCACTTTCATAAAATTCAAGTAAACCCAATAAATTATAGAAAGCAATTTATGGATAAAAACTATTGCAATTTCAATTCAATTCAATTTATTTGTAACACAAAAAAATCACAACAACAGTCGTCTCGATGGAAGCAGTAAAACATGAACTCAAAGGATCATGAATACGCCAGTTCAATAGGAAAATACAAAAATGGACTAACAAACTGACTAAGCTATACTGGCATCCCTGCTGTAGATTTATCGTGTGGAAAAACTCCCAAAAAAACAGAGTCAGGAAAAAACGAAGAAACCTCAGGGGTGCCCACGCCCGGAAGAGGAGGATCCTCCCCCAGGACGGACAGGATTTTCTTATTTAGAAAGCAGCTGTTGGTTTGTTGCGGGATCTGGAGTCATAAGCGGTGTCTGAGCTCCTCCGCCTCTGTACCTCATTCAGATGTTCAAGTCCTCTGCAGCCAAGTTGGTTTGCCCAGCAGCGTTAACCCCCATCACACACATGCGCACATGCTACGGGCTGCTCCAGTGTATTCTTCTGGAAATTACAAATACTGTAATTACACAACAAGTACACTCGACAGTAAGGGTGCCCTTGCGCACATTTCATTAACTTGGAGGTGGAAATGAGCGGTTTTAGTCTAGAAAAACTAGGGGAAATTACACATTTTTAGGGTGCTTTCGTGCACAGTGGTACCAGGAAGATTGTGCCCTAGCCAGTGGCTTCACTAATATGGTTGAATTCTGTAAAACAAATCAATAACTCCGATGTTAATCAATCTCAATCAAGCTTCTTTTCATTGAAAGAAAAGATAACACGTTTGCTTACCGACACTGTCATAGTTCATGTGCATCCATTAGTCCGCCAGTTGAAGTTTCCCTCTCGTAATTCCGCTGACCTTTCCTCTTTCCGACAGTACCTGGGTTATAGCGGTAGTTTGCGCATTCCGCTAGGAGTTGGACATTTTACCAGACCGTGTGTTCATCTCTATGCTTTGAAATCAATTTAGAGAACTTGCTACGTGACTCGTGAGTGAAGGATGGGCGCATCTGTCTAGGTTGTGTGCAACCTGAAATCAAAATGGGCCTACAGCGGTGATTGACAAATTGATAACCAGCCGTATGATGCAGGAGGCCGCGGCACGCCCTCGACCCATGAAAACGAATATGATTGGCGGTTTATCACTCATCACGATGTAATATAGTTTACAATTCAAGCGTAATCTGGCGGAGTTAGTCACTGAAGCTCAGGAATAGTGTGGTGAGTGCGCGGAAAAACGGAGGATAAGAAAACTAAAATCATGCCTGGTTTAGCTACTGAGCTAAGACAGCTTATCAGGAAAACTAAATCTACAAGGGAGACACAAAGTCTTAATCAAATGGTTGCAGAAGAAAGACCTAGAAGACGGATGGATACAAAGAATGCAAACTGCAAGATGAAATTCAGAATCAGTCTGTGGACAATTATGCGTGATAAGTTTCTTTTTATTGAATAAATGACAACACACATTTGATAATTTATTAAAGAATTTCTTGTGAAAATTAAATCTGACTATTGTGCTAATAAAGGGCATCTTAACTCATGTGCAAGATTAGAGGGTAACATACTGACTATTGTCCTTCTTGCCAAATTTTTGACAATCATAATAAACTTTTTTAACTCCTCAATTTATAACCATCTGCCTTCTGCCCCTGAGGTAGTAAAGTTGAATTTCGGGATTCTTCAACTGAGTCATCAGTTAGGCAGCTACTATCCCGATGACTGAAGCGACTTAGACCAGCCAACAGTTTACACAGTTTCAACATGGCGGCGCCTGTCTCAGGAACAGTGGTACACCTCGTTTTCGTCCATTGTTTTTACAGTTTATGAGTTAACGTCAGTGTCAATCACAGATCCAAACCACATATCCCCAGCTCAGCCTACCTTCACCAGCCCCACCCCCCTTTTTTGTTGTTGCATTTTCAAATCCTTGGGCTGAGAAATTAGGTCAGCATCCAACTGCCACTGTTGTATTTACCCTTTAATAATTCTAGATACACACTACTATAAACTATTGTACACATGTATGTACACTTGATTACAATACGCTAAAAGGCTGTGCATATCTGCTATAAAAATTAACAACACCATTGAAATATATTATGTATATGTTATCCTTGCACTAAATATTTCTAGTTGGGCTTATGGCCAAACACACATTACTTTGGGAGTCCTTGACTTGAACATAGATTCAGAATCACTGCTTTGGCCACTACAGCAGCCTGTGTCATAAAATATTTTTATTTGTATATTTCAGGATTTGCAAACACACAGCCACAAGGAAGAAACTAGAAGAGTTCTGTGAACTGTGTATATTCAGCCAAATCAAAGGTCTCTCTCTTCAACTGGATAAACTTTCTCTACAGGTACACACTATTCCATTGGTATATTATTTTAGGAATTTCTGTATTTATTCTAAAGTGTTTATTTCTATAGAAATACAATATAACTATGCTGCCATAAACAATACTTGGAGACTGTACTTACTAAAATGTTGCTTTTCATCTTATGTAGCATCTCTAGTCATGAAGATAAGTGATTGGAGTTATTTACATCTGTGATTTATTTTGCTAAGTTGTAATTTACATCTTAAATTTTGGATTTTTGTGTATCAAACCAAAAAGAAGACAAGAACTGTGGTGTAATAATAATTTGCTCTTTCATTAGATTTTCACAAGGCCTGCGCCTACGTCAGGTGGACATGATAAGAGACGACATTTCTGGGAGCTCAGCAACCCTGTCCAAGATGGCTCGAAAGCTGCGAGATGTTTGCACCACTGCAATGGACAGATATCAGCAAACAGAGAGCCAGTACATCGAGGCAGGAGCAGTTTGTCACAGTTGATGAGCACTTTAGACACTTAAAGAAAGGCAAACAGCAATCACTATTATGTAATAATGCAAATATACAAATTATTGAATGACAGATATTTTTTGGTTTGATGAAGATAATTCCTAATATTTCCTTTCAACTTAGTATGGGCCAGAGATTGAATGGCTGAGTGGGTGGAAGAGGAAGAAGCGGGTGTTTGGGATGCTAGGTCTTAACTGGAGGGGGTAGAGACATGGAAAACCTATTCTTCACTTAGTCTAGAGAAAAAGAAGGAGAGATCTGAGGTGCATATAGCTCATCATATTAAAGCAGGCTCTACAATAATAAGTGACGAATAGCGGGCTTATCACAATGCTTTACCTCAATGAGTTACACTCCATTTCACTGTCAATCACAGTGTGTCGTATATACGATGCCAAACAGATTGCACATACTCAACACAAAGAGAGGCCTGGAGAGAACAGTTAAGGAAAATGTCTGGAGACTCAGGAAATCGTACGAGTTACTGTTAGACCATCTCAAGTTGACCAGATGGCGCCACAAAATTGGCTTGGCGTCAACATGCAAAAGGGCCGCTAGGACGGGTAATCCATAGCCATTGCTGTGATGTATGAACATTAAGATCTGTTTGACCAGCGTTCTGCTCAAAAGTTCTAAAATTCCGTTTTATTCTGCTGATCTGCCATTAGTAATGACTCAGTAGTAATGATAAAGGAATAAACGGTGTTCAACACTTCACTTGTGGTGTTTCTTTGAGTCAAATTACAGTAAACAGAAAAAGCTATTAGTGAAAGAAGGATGAGATAAAGCATCTGATATTTTAGATATTACATATTTTGTACGGGGTATCACCATTTTGGCTTTTCCAGCAGCTTCACTGGCAGATGGTTAAAGTATTAACGGCTTTGACGTAAGTCAATGAAGTTATATACCAGTTAAGCGTTAGTTAACCAACTAGCAAATGACGAACGTTATTATAAAGTTGGAATTGATCCTCATTTACAAATAATTAACTTGAAGGAATAACTACAACTTTATAATAACGTCCTGTAATATGTTTAAAGTATTAACTGATTCTTAATAGAATAGGTAATGCTCAATTTATTAACAGTTTCTTCATGATCTGACTTATTAACAGGCACAGCCAGAAGACTTATGAATATACGGGTAACAGGTCATTTATAGCTCACTAACTAAAAGCTTGTTAGTTATCTGCTGTCTATCTATAAGATACATTTATAAATCCTTAACTAACTGTTAACAGTTATTTAGCAAGTCATGTATTGCTCAATAACTAAGAGTTTATTAATGATTTGTTAAGATTTTATTAATGATTTGTTAACCAGCTATAACGGATAGTTATTATAAAGTGTTACCCACTCCCTGCACAGGTGATAGTTTATTCTTATATTTGATATACTGGGCATAACTCACAGGGCATAAAGGTTTTCCATGTTAGTTAATATCACCACCAGTATCTTTCATAAGCAGCTGCAGACCTGTTTCTACCCTTGTTCTACCCTGAATCTACCCTTCACTTCACCTAAGCTGCCACATAACTCAGCCACACTACAATAGTACTGATCTGCACAACACACTTAGACACTCAACATGTCAAGCATTACATCACATACTACACATCATATACACATATGTCACATAGCAACCATCAGCGCACCAGTCTACTGTATGAACATAGATACTAATTTTTGCACTAATCAATAATATACATTATCTAACATTCAGGGCTCCAGACTGCGACCAAATGCTCGCATTTTGCGACCAAAATTTGAGAGTGTGCGACTGAATTTTACACCCAGTCGCACGTGTGCGACCAGTAAATTTGCCTCCCCCACCCTCTGTATTTTTTTATACATTAAACGTGGAAGGGGCCCGTCAATGATAAATGAAATGAGCAATGAAATCATCAATGAGACGCGAGCGCACACGCACGCAGACAGACACACACACTCGCGCGAATACGCATGAGACTGGAGCACACGCGAACGCACACTCGCATGTCATTGAGTGATGCCTGAGGCGGCCAATGCGTGTGAGAAGAATAGGGAAAGTCACTGCAAGTGGCTAAAATATGTGGAGGGGCGGGACCTAGAGATAATCGAGCTCGCGTAAACATCTATGGGAAGGAAACGGAGACAAATCATCACAACCTGAAATGTGCGTCTGAGATATGAACAGCGAGCGAACTATTGATTCGTTCTTCCGACCTGCAGCTAGTGCCAGAGTGTACAGCAGGGGTCTCAAATTCGCGAAACAAACCACGGTTCTCATGCAGGGCTTTACGGCAGCACATCGCTCCCGCGGGAGATGGTCAGCTGAGGAGCATAAATGTCCCACACCTACACGCGTGACAGCTAACGGGGCTCTGACATTAAACATGTGTGAGCGACAACACGATTTAAAACAAGCGGGGAAAATGCAACAATAGATGTGTTTAAGATGAACCAGCGCCCGGGGGGGGGGCAATGAAGGCGAAGCTGCAGCAAGACTGAAGGAGAACAGGAATTTGGAGTTGTCCTTAACATTCAATTTAGTTTTAATATGCCTCTCCCCCTAAGTATGATCTGTGATATTACATCTTTTATAATTATTTTAATGTTTTGTATTGTATGTAGCCTTTTTTTAATCAGTTGGTATTTAAATTATTTTATTTGATCAGTAAACTACAAAAAAACCCATCAGGACACATGTCCCATAATGCATTGTTTTGTAGTCTGTAGGGCAGCTTTCAGTCAGTGCAGTACTAAATTTCCAGCTGTGTTTGCTCAGGTTGGGGTCTTGCTCCCACCCCTTTCTGGTGATATTTTTATTTTGATTGACAGGTGACGTTAGAGCAAAAACAAAAATATGTCTCACATCAGGTGATCTGTGCAGCGTTGAGTCCACCTGGGTGATCTCAAACACGCTTATTGTCCATCTTGGCTGCACCTATTTGGTGTCACCAAGATGAATTTCCATCCTCTAATGCAGAGGTTCCCAAACTGGGGGGCGCGCCCCCTAGGGGGGGCGCGGAGGTATTGCAGGGGGGGCGCGGTGGAGTTTTTTTTTTCCCATACTTTATTGACAAACAACATAATACAACAACAATGTGAATGTCTCAGGGGAATTGAAATGTGTACATATTGCAGAAAAATATAAGAAATAAAACAAAGTATATAAATATATACACATACATATACAACATAAGAAAAAAAGAATTATTACTTCAAAAATCTTTGGGGTTTAATACATTTTAAATCTTTCAAAAATTAAATTAGTTGGAATTGCTTTTTGGTTTTGCAGGTGTTTGATAATGGTACAGTACTGATTGATTTCACTCAAAAACTGCTGGAATTTAGGTTTGGAGTTTGACCATTTGGCTTTATGGATATGGAATTTTGCCAATAATAAAAACAATTGTGTAATGAAAATACAATCTTTGTCTACTTTGACATTAAGGTAACCCAGAATAATGTCTTTATCTAAAAATGTAACAGTTTGTTTAGTTATTTTTCCAATATAGTTTCCCACTTCAATCCAAAACATATTTGTATGTCTGCAGTCCACAAACAGATGATCAATAGTTTCCTCCTGAGTTCCACAGAATGAACAAAACAGGTCCATGTCCACAACAAATCTACTCAAAGTTTTGGTAGGATATATACAATGCAATATTTTGAAGGACACCTCTTTTATTTTGTTATTTAGACAGTATTTATTGCTAATAGTCCAAGCATAAGTCCAGTTTATGTCCACAAATTTGGATTCCCAATAAAACCTCCCAGCAGGTAAGGTTGTGGTCTGTAAAAGATTTCTTATTTGTTTATTGGAAACTGAATTAACACAAATGTCCACATTGTCCAAAAAAATTGTCTGGATTCTTAATTGACTTGTGTTCTAAATCCCTTTAAACATTTGAAGTAGACTGGTTGGAACGGCATCTAACACTATTGCATATTCTCTGGGTGGAGCAGGAATACCGAATTTTAAAAGTAATTCTTCATACGTCAGAAGATGTCCATGAGAATTGAAAAGTTGTCTGATTAAAACAATATCATTATCATACCATCTAGGAAAAAAGTGATTTATTCTTGTATTGTACATTACTGTTATTCCAAATAAAACAAGTTTTTGGAGAAAAGTTATGTTTATAAAGGAGTTTCCAGGCCAGCAGGGTTTGTTTGTAAAAGTTTGAAAGTTTTGTGGGTAATTTTTCAATTTTACAATTCCATTTTAGCAAGAATTTAATGCCTCCCATTGTGTCAAATATATATTTGGGAAATGCATTCCAGATATTGTCTTCCTCTTTCAATAACTGACTTAACCACTTTATTTTAAAAGAGTTGTTTAAAGTTTCAAAGGTTAATACATCCATGTCCCCATGTTTTCTGGTGTTACACAAAACATTTTTCCTTAAGTAATGACATTTTTTCCTCCAAATAAAATCAAATAATGTTTTGTTTAATAGGTTACAGATGTGTTTTGGCATTTCTATAGACAGAGACACATAGACAGATGTAGACATTCCTTCAGCTTTAGATAACAGAATTCTACCGTTCAGAGAAAGATTTCTCATTAACCACATGTTATAAGGCGCGGTGGAGTTTATAAACAAAGGATTTGTATGTTTGTGTCAGTGTGGGGGGGCTCGAAAATACTCTAATCTTCAGAAAGGGGGGCCCTGCAGAAAAAGTTTGGGAACCACTGCTCTAATGTTTACATACATTTCAGTATTGTTTGAAACTGTGAAATGACCGAAAGGTTACTACGGTAATCACTTGTTACTAAAAACTTTTTTTTATTCTAAATTTATGGTATTTTGTTTGCTATTTGTACTGTCATGACAGCGATGCTGCGGTCAGTTTACCTTCTTCTGTCAGTTTACCTGTTGTTGCATCTTCAAAAGTGCAGAATAAAATGTGACACTGAATTAGAAACGGCACATTTTAATTTCTGCATCTATTATTAAAGTATTTAATAGTAATACAGTGGAAATTAGTAGATTTGGTTAGCATGTTGATTCACGGTATGCGCCCCTAAATTTTCTGGTTGTGCCCCTAAAATTTTCAGTTGGGGGTCACTGTGCTCCTAGTGAAAAAAGTTAGTCTGGAGCCCTGAACATTCACCTTAACAACAGCATTTCCACCCTAAGGTTAGTTACATGGAATGTGCACGGAGCTGGAACCAGAGAGGAGACTGAAAAAAATGACAAAATGAAAAGATCTCAAAACTTACTGTGTTTCTTCAAGAAACTCATATGTCTATTTCATCTGTGAATATCCTGGCCACAGCAAATTTTTCAAACCTAGAATTATAACTTGTTATAATTTTAGACAGGGAGGAGTAGCAATCATGATAAATAGGGGAATTAAATTCACAGAAGCAGTCATAGACAGTCATAGACCCAGAAGGAAGGTTTATAATACTCACTCTTTCCACTCAAAATATGCAGCTCTGCTTAGCTAATGTTTAGGCCTCCAATGTAGATGATCTGTTGTTCTTTCACTCCTTCTTTGCACTATCTGAGCACACAGACAAATCAGTGATATTTGGGGTAGACCTCAACACGTCTTTAGACCCAACAATGGAAAGGCTTAATAAAACAGAAAAGCTTAGAGTCCACAAACACTGTTACACATGACACATGATCCAGTTGCAATAAAAAACTCTTTCAAAACTTTTACCAAATTAGTAGATTTCTCAACAGCAATGATTTGCCTAGACCAGGGGTGTCAAACTCATTTTGGTTCAGGGGTCACATTTAACCAGCGCAAAGACATATAATCCCAAGTGGGCCGGACCAGTAACATAAAAGCAAAAAACAGCTTTTTTTTTTTTTTGGTAGCCTAATCATTTATTATAACGCATTCATTCAGAGGCCTATGGATCTCAAATAAAATGCATTTCACTTTTTTAAAAAATGTTTTATTGAATTTTATAGAGACTGAATATTTTACATCTGACACTGAAGCAATCCCAATAATAAACTCAAGAGGGGCTACAGAAAAAAATGAAACACCTGCCTAGAATGTAAATGTGCAAACATTTGTGAACATAATAATTTGGAATTAACCTCCTTTCTCTCCTGAAACTTCAGCCAGCCAGCAACATCGTGCAGAAACACATCATGACCAGACTGACGTCACCTGACCAGCTTACTCCCACATCATCCAGCACAGTAACTAGATAGCTGACTGTCATTAGTTGTTGCTGTTTCCATCAATTCAAGAAACTCCACTGTGACGGTCTCTTCAACACCTTTAATAAATATGCACAGCTGTTCAAATCTGTGATGTTGGTGCTTTCATCAATAGTGACTGAGAATACAATAAATGACTGGATTCCTTCATTTGGTGCCCAAGTCTCCTCAGAGATGTTGTACCTGCAGTTGTAATCCTTGACAGACTCATGTTGGCAAAGGTCGACTGCTATTTGGGAACAAGACTTCTGCAGCCTTCAGAATGTTTTCATAAGTTTACCATCCTAAAATGGTTTGGATGTTTGCTCCAACTTGTCTGCAATAAGGTGTCTGTCACTGCTCCATCACTGACGTCACGGTTACAGTAAATGCAGACGGTTGTTCTTTCAGTCCAGCTAACAGTGTCATGATTTCACAAGGATGAGGAACCCAGATGCTGCAACCCAGAAGGAAGACAGGTAAGTGGATGATGAGAAAGGATTTATTGTTTTCTCCAGATGTGAGGATGGCTGGTTTGAAGAGTGTCCAGACTAGACGTGGCTGTGGTGAGGCTGGAGGGTCTTGAAGCGGTTAGCGGGTGCCGAGGGTTTCCAATCTCCTGAGACGTAGAATGGAAGGTCCGCGCTGCCGTCACTCGTGAGCAGTTAGATCAGGAGACAGGGAACATAGGATTAGTCAGAGCCAGAGACTTGGAACAAAGCAGTAACAAAGCTTAGAACCAGAACAGTCACCATAAGGGTTAACAAACTGGCGTCGAGTAGTGGCGTTGGGTCTTCTTTTGAATCCCCAGAAGATGATGAGGAGAGTGATTGCAGCTGGTGGAAATCAGGAACATCAGAGCAGAGCTGGAGGGGGGAGGAGACTGCCAGGCACCGTGACAAACAGTTGCTAAATCTTCTCTTTTTTTAACTGCAAACAGTGAAACTTTTCTTTATGGTGAGTTTTATAGTTGTGCTGAATTTTATATTCTTTGAGCACTGCTACCTGTAGATGAAATACCAAGCACACAGGTTTTGCATTCAGCTCCGTGAACAAATAAAACTGTCAATTTTTCCTGGAAAAGTTCAGCAGTTCAACCTTTTTTCTTTTTGACAACATTTTGTTCATTATTGTGTCACTACAGATCATTCTTATAATGTAACTGGTGAGGCTCGCGGGGAACCAAACAGCATCTTATCCAGACACAGAGCTGTTAGGTTTCCCTTTTGTCACATGCAGATATTTGCTGTTTCACCTGTTTTGTTTTTCCTTTCTCTCCCTAGTGGCGGAATTGCGCATTTCGGTTATTTCTTTAAAAAATCATAAAACTAAATAAATCACAACTCACCACAGGAATGGACTAGAAACGTGTTTGTTTTTTTAAACATCCTTATAACTTTTACTCTTTATGACTGGGCCGAATTGAATCATCTGGGGTTGTATGTTTGACACCCCTGGCCTAGACCAATGGAAGAACAAATTATAGCCCTGGAGTCCCCTTTTACTGAAGAAGAGCTACATAAAGCATTAACCAACATGCCTTGTAAAAAAGCCCCAGGACCAGACAGCTTCCCAGCAGAATTTTATCAAGAGTTTTTGCCTACTTTAGCTCCTACTTTTCTCAGAATGACAACAGAAATTTAAGAAAACAATTATCTACCTCCAAAAATGAACTCTGCCAGCATTATTTTTTCTGAAACCTGTCAAAGATCCCACATCACCCAAGCCGGGGATCATGTCACACCTGAGCCAGGGGTGTCCGTGTACCTGTGGGGTTGGTTCTGGCCCTTGTCCCTGAGTGCTGGGCCTCGCCAAATTTCCAACTGTGGCCGAGCCTGGTCGGGCCATGTTTACAACACCCCCGTGGGCCCCCTGGGTGCCCCCCTCCTGGGTGGGGACGGCTGGCCCCTGCCTTACTCCATGCTGTACCAACCGTGGGCCGGGTGGGTGGCTGCCTGGAGCCCGGAGCGGGTCTCCCTTGTGGAGTCCTGGCTTGTACCTGCGGTTGGGCGGGGGGATGCCCAGAACTCCTGGGTGGTGATGAGGTGCTCGTCTGGGGCTGTGGGCCCCTTCTCGGGTGGGGCGCTTTGTTGGGCCCTCCCGGCACGGCGGGGGGGCTGCTCTCCTGGTTTGGCTGGGAAGGCACTCTTTCCCCCTATGCCTCCCTGCTCTCTGGCTCTGGGGGCCTCGCGGCGGTCCTGCTGGCCCTGGCCTGGGTGGCGGATGTGATTGCCCGGGGGGCGGTTGTTCCCTGCCTGCTGCCGTGAGGCGTTGAGGGGTTCTGGCTGCAGCAGCAGCTGCGGCGGAGGTCTTGGTGTGGGGATGGCTTGTCACTCTCCCTCCTTTTCACATTCCACCATCCATTTTAGAATAACATAAATACTCACTTAAGCATAGGTGTTAGCTCACCTTTGCACTAATAGTTTGCGTGATTGAATGAAATATTTCACACTAGTTGGTTTGAAGGCATAAGTGTGTGTTAACACCATCTGTATTGTGTACATGTTGACATGTGGACAATTCGCAGCTCGCAGGTGTGTTTATAACATTTCAGTGTGTGTGTGGACAGGCCCCGCCCCTTTGAGATTTGTATTACATCTGAACCTTACCGTAAAGATAAACATCCAGAAACTTGTTGCTTTATGCTTCTTCATGGTCTTACCCCCCCCTCCTATTATCACCCTCTAATCCCCCCCTCTCTCTTCTTCCCTTCTTTCTTTTTCCGTCTGGTCCAACACAAAAGATTTTCAAATATGATTAAAATGAATAAAGTTTGGCCTCAATTACAAAAGGGGTTTATTCAGACATACCTCTGGTTTGTCTAAAGATAAATAACTCTTGTTGTTAAAATAAAATATGTCCAACCCAAGAAACTTCCGACTCCAGCCGGAACCATTCATGGGTGACGTAGAGGCCTGCGAAGGTTTTTTGCTGCAATGCCAGTTAATTTTTCAACAGGTCCCCAGGTACTATTCAACCTATCTTAGTAAAATCACACTGATAATCAATTCCCTCAGAAATAAAGCACTTTATTGGGCCCAAGCATTTGTTTCGTCAAACCCTATTACTCATCTTTCATTGGATCGTTTCATTAATGCATTCCGGCTTATTTTCGATCAGCCCCGTAAACAGGAGGAAGCCACCCGACGGCTGCTCAGTTTAAGGCGACAAAATTGCTCGTTCAGTGACCACGTCATTGATTTCCGCATCCTATCCGTCGAAGCAGGTTGGCCCAATCTCGCCCTTACAGGCATTTTTTACCAATCGTTAAATGAAACAATAAAGGATCACCTCTGTTCTCAGCCTGAAACACGTACTTTTGAGAAGTTGGTTACAGCAGCACTCTGTTCAGATCTACGTTTACACGAACCCCAACGTGAAAGGTGAAAGACCCTCAGCGACTCGCAATATGAACCACTCATCGTTCATGATTCCTACGCCAGATCCCCCTCTTCGTACAGAAAACACTACTATGCAAAGACCTTCTGAAGAACCTATGCAAATAGGCCATTCTAAGGTCACAGAAGAGGAATGCTGCAAGCGTTGAAAGGAGGGTTCCTGCTTCTACTGTGGAAACAAAGGCCATCTAGTCCACGCATGTCCCATCTGTTTAAACTCCAGGACCCCCCGCTAAAAGTCAGTTTGCGAGGGGATCTAACCAGTAAGAACTCTGGCACAGATTTTTTGTTCATTCTTGTTAAAATCTGTTTTCAAACCCAAGTTGTCGATTTACGTCCTCTAGATGATTCCTGGGCTGAGCATAGTCTCATAGATCATCATTTGGTTAATCAGTTGTCCATACCCACAGAACCTCTGGATGTTCCAATTGAAGCTTCTGGTCTGGGAGGTCAACATCTCTCACGAATAACTCATCGCACCAAGCCATTACTACTCATCTCTTCAGGTAACCAGAGAAACCATCCAACTCCTCATTACTCAATCTACTCATGCTCCCATTGTTTTGGGTTACTCCTGGCTAAAACAATATAACCCACAATTCAACTGGGCTCTTAGCACTATTAACAACTGGAGCCCGTATTCCCTAGTTAATTGTCTTGTCTGCCGTACCTGCTATTTCTGTCTCTGCCCACAAAGACTCGGGGGGAAATTGACCTCTCTAAAGAACCATCATGTTACCATGACTTAAGAACTGTTTTTTGTAAAGTCAAAGCTAGCGCTCTTCCGCCCCGTCGTCCCTATGACTGTGCGAATAATTTACTTCCTGGAGCCACTTTGCCAAAGGCTGTTTATTTAATCTGTCTGGCCCTGAAAAACTGGCTATGGAAAAGTATGTTCAGGAAGCCCTTTCACTGGGTCACATCAGACCATCCTCCTCTCCTGTTGGGGCTGGATTCTTTTTTGTAGAGAAGAAAGACAAAACCCTTCATCTCTGCATTGACTATCGTGAATTAAATCAAATTACTATAAAGGACAAATACTCTCTACCACTAATCTCTTCAGTTTTCGATTCCATTCAAGAAGCCCTGATTTTTACTAAATTAGATCTCAGGAACACCTATCATCTTGTTCGAGTTAAAGACGGGGACGAATGGAAAACGCTTTCAACACGCCACTGGGACACTATGAGTACCTTGTCATGCCGTTTGGCTTAACCAATTTACCTGCCGTTTTTCAAAGGATGGTCAATGACATCCTCAGGGACTTTCTCAATCGTTTTGTATTCATTTACCTGGATGACATCTTGATATTTTCACGCAACCAAACTCAACATGAGCATCACATCCAACTGGTCCTGAAGAGGCTCCTGGAAAACCAACTTTACGTCAAACAGGAGAAATTTGAATTTCATGTTGAAACACTACCATTTCTTGTCTACATCATCGAGGTGGGACGCATTCGTCCAGACCCCTCTAAAATTGAGGCTATCAATAACTGGGAGTCTCCAGAGAATCGCAAGAAATTACAACAGTTTCTCAGATTTGCTAATTCTTATAAACGATTTATCTGGAACTACAGGAGTATTGCTGCCCCTTTCACGCAACTAACCTCCATCAATCGCCCTTTTCAATTGACATTTTAAGCACAACAAGCTTTTACTAAACTCAAAGAACTGTTTGTGTCTGCACCTATTTTGATTCAGCCTGATCCTTCTCACCAATTTATAGAAGTAGATGCATCCAATTCAGGGGTAGGAGCTGTATTATCCCAGAAAGAGGAGAGTTCCGGAAAACTTAAACCATGTGCCTTCTATTCACGTAAGCTTTCTCCTGCAGAGCAAATTACGATGTTGGCAACCGGGAATTACTGGCTATCAAACAGGCCCTGGAAGAATGGCGTCACTGGTTGGATGGAGCTGAGCAACCTTTCATCGTTTGGACTGACCACAAGAATCTTGAATACCTCAGGACTGCCAAAAGACTAAACTCCAGGCAAGCTCGTTGGTGTCTCTTTTTTGACCATTTTCGATTTACTATCACCTACAGGCCAGGTTCCCACAATATTAAACCTGATGCCCTCTCCCGGAAGTACAGTCCCACAGAACAGGACACCTCCACTTTGCCACCCACCTGTGTCATTGTAGAATTGACCTGGGGTGTGGAATCTTAAGTGTTGCAAGCTCAAGGTTACGGTGGCCCAGAAGGGTCACAACACAACACATTAACTTTACACACAACACATTAACTTTACACACAACACATTAACTTTACAAAAAAAACATTAACTTAACACACAACACATTAACTCACAACAGAACACATTAACTTTACACACAAAACATTAACTCACAACACAAAACACATTAACTCACAACACAACACATTAACTCACAACACAACACAATAACTTACAACACAACACATTAACTCACAACACAACACATTAACTCACAACACAACACATTAATTCACATCACAACACAACACATTAACTTTTCTCACAACACTTTTACTCACAACGGAAGTAAAGCAGCAATTGAAGTGCTTTTTTTTCTTTTCCTTTTTTTTTTTTTTTTTAACTTTTCCTGTCCAACAGCTGGGCAGACAGATGAGAGCTGAGGGCCTCTTGTGTTGAACATATTTTACTTTAACAAGAGGGGTTATTAATCTTCAGACAAATCAAAGGTATGTCTCAATAAACCCCTTTTGTAATTGAGGCCAAACTTTATTAATTTCAATCATGTCTGAAAATCTTTGGTGTTGGACCGGACGGAAAAGGAAAGAGGGGAAGAAGAGAGAGGGACATTAGAGAGAGGGGGGTAGGGGGTGATAATAGGAGGGGAAGGAGGATAAGACCATGAAGCAGCATAAAGCAACAAGTTTACTGGTTGTTAATCATTATGGTAAGGTTCAAATGTAGTAAAAAAAAAAGGGCGGAGCCTGTCCACACACACACTCAAATGTTATAAACACACCTGCTAGCTGCAAAAATGTCCACCTGTCGACATGTACACAAAACAGATAGTGTTCACACCTATACTTATGCCTTAAAACCAACTAGTGTGAAATATTTCAGTCATGCAAACTATTAGTGCAAAAGTGAGCTAACACCTGTGCTCAGGTGAGTATTTATGTTCTTCTAAAATGGATGGTGGAACGTGAAAAGAAGGAGAGTGCCCAGCCATCCCCACCCCAAGACCCCCACCGCAGCAGCAGCGGCAGCCGGAATCCCCCCAACGCCACACGGGAACCGGCAGGGAACAACCGCCGCCCGGGCGACCAAGCCCGCCACCCAGGCCAGGACCAGCAGGGCCGCCGCAAGGCCCCCAGAGCCAGAGAGCAGGGAGGCACGGAGGGAAAGAGAGCGCCGCCCCAGCCCAACCAGGAGAGCAGCCCCCCTGCCGCGCCGGGAGAACCCAACGCAGGGCCCCACCGGAGAAGGACGCACACAGCCCCAGATGAGCACCCCACCACCACCCAGGAGTTCCGGGCATCCCCCCGCCCCAACCCCAGGTACGAGCCAGGACCCCCCCAAGGGAGACCCGCTCCGCACTCCAGGCAGCCATCCGCCCGGCCCGAGGTTGGTCCAGGGAGGAGCGAGGCAGGGGAACCCCGGGGAAAAAAGAAGGCCCACAAGGGGTGTTGTAAAAATGGCCCGACCAGGCTCGGCCACAGTTGGAAATTTGGCGGGGCCCAGCGCTCAGGAGCAAGGACCAGAACTCACCCCCCAGGGACACGAACACCCCGGCTCAGATGTAATGTGAACCCCCCCACCGCGCGGAGACAGCACCGCCGGGCCCAGGAAGCCGGCACCCCGGGGACACGGCCACCTTTGCAAAGGGGCCCGTACCCCCCACCAGGGAAGAGGCAGGGGACAGATAGTCCCAGGTCCCACCTTCCTTGCAAAATGTGTGTGCGTGTATGTGTGTTTGAGAAGGTGTGTGTGTGCATGTGTGTGTGTTTATGTTGGGATTTATATATTAAGGGGGGAGGGGTGTGTGTACTAAGGGGGGTGCAGTTAAAATTGGCGGGTAGGGCACTAAGGGGACATCTCCTGATTACTCACAGTGACGTCCCCTCACCTTCCCCACCAAGGGGCCCTAAATGTCTAAGGTGCGGTTAAAATTGGCGGGTAGGGTGCTAGGAAGACATCCCCTGCTTGCTGGCAGTGATGTCCAAGCACCCCCCCCTACCAAGGGCCTTACATGTCTAAGGTGCAAATACAACCGAAAGAGGGGGGGCCCACTCCATACGGCAACCATAGGAGGGGGGCCACTGCCTAGTAAACCCCCCCCAAGGCTCATCGCAGCAATTGAAGTGCTTTTATTCTGAAATGTCCACTGGGCTGAGCGGCTAACTACCTAACAAAAGTAACGTCACAGTGAGCTGTGGAGGGAGCACGTTATTGCTACAAGAGAAGCTAGCAGCAGTGTTGCCAGAAACTTTCTCTTTATTACGATTCTGCTTCCTCTGAACACACACAATATGAACGCACACTCCTCCCTCCCACCCCTCTCTGTCGCTGCACGCGCGCTCCTCTCCTTTCTTTAGCTCCCTCCCCTCACACATGCAAGTGCGGTCCCCAACACACACAGACGGGCGCGCGCGCACGCACACACACAATGAATGAAAGAAGGCTGGCCCGGTAAAAAAATATTCAATACTGTCCTCCTTTTATTAGATCAGGAGAAAGAAGTATACACAGCTTTTGTTGAGTTTTTCCCCCTACTGCAGTGGTCCCCAACCTTTTTGTCACGCAAGGCACCTTTACCGCGGACCGGGGGGGGTTGAGGTGCAACGCAAGACACGTTTACTGTGGACCGGGGGTGGTATTTTCTCTTTAGTAATAATAATGAACGTAAATCCACTGTGTAATCATGTGCAACTTTATTAGCGGTGTCCTCGTAACGTCATACCAACAACAGAACATCACATGAGCAACATCGTTTCTACCCCAACCCAATGCGACACACTCTGGTTGCTATGGTAATGTTTAAACATCCGTTTAAAATAAGTTTGTCTAGTGTCGCGACTTTGACGTGCGTTAAGTGTGACAGATGTAACAGAGAGAATCCGGTCACTTTTCGAAATAAAATGTGTTTTTTTTCCGTGAAAAACAAACAGCAAAATGGAAATTATTTTTTCTTTCTGTGCGTCCCGTTGCCAAAAGTGTCCCGCGGCCCGGTACTGGTCCGCGGCCCGGTGGTTGGGGACCACTGCCCTACTGGACGGATTTAGCACCCGAACCGATGATTTTTCAAAATAAAAGATAGTTCAGACTAATAATAAAAGGATTGATAAACACAGACACCGCTCCATGTAGGGATCAGACCATAACTTTAGCTGGTGGCTCCTCCCACACGCAGCTTTAGGCTTTAAAGAACACAATTTCTAAGAGGCGACGCGTTGCACCCCCCCAACAACAGATTAGATGACAGAGCCCGTTAAGCGTCTCTGCCTGGTGCGTTTACTGAGCTTGAGTACATAGAAGTTCACAGCCACACGACCTAACGTAGTCCGCTATTATATATTCATGAGGGGGTAAAAAACGCCGAACCGACCCTAAAACCGCCCAAATTATGAAAACCCGGCCAAAGCCATTTTTGCCCGCAAATTTAGAACCAAAACCGCCCAATCTGGCAACACTGCTGCTAGGTTCTCCTGTAGAAAAATCATGCTCCCTCCAGCTCACTGTGACATTACTTTCTGTTTGGTAGTTAGCCGCTCAGCCCAGTGGAAATTTCAGAATAAAAGCACCTCAATTGCTGCTTTACTTCGGTTGTGAGTTAAAGTGTTTTGAGGTGAGTTAATGTGTTGTGTTGTGAGTTAATGTGTTGTGTTGTGAGTTAATGTGTTGTGTTGTGAGTTAATGTGTTGTGTTGTGAGTTAATGTGTTGTGAGTTAATGTGTTGTGTTGTGAGTTAATGTGTCGTGTTGTGAGTTAATGTGTTGTGAGTTAATGTGTTGTGAGTTAATGTGTTGTGTTGTGAGTTATTGTGTAGTATTGTGATAATGTGTTGTGAGTTAATGTGTTGTGTTGTGAGTTATTGTGTTGTGAGTATATGTGTTGTGTGGTGAGTTAATGTGTTGTGAGTTATTGTGTTGTGTTGTGAGTTATTGTGTTGTGTTGTGAGTTAATGTGTTGTGTTGTGAGTTAATGTGTTGTGAGTTATTGTGTTGTGTTGTGAGTTATTGTGTTGTGTTGTAAGTTAATGTGTTGTGTCGTGAGTTATTGTGTTGTGTCGTGAGTTATTGTGTTGTGTGTTAAGTTAATGTGTTGTGTGTAAAATTAATGTGTTGTGTGTAAAGTTAATGTGTTGTGACCCTTCTGGGCCACCTTACAAGGTGAGGAACCTAATCCTCCTCCCGTTCCCAGGGGCACCCTCTTTGTTCCTCCATCACTCCGATCTGACGTCATCTCATGCCACTCTTCCCGAGTGGCATGTCATGGAGGGGTCCACCGAACACTCAACCTTATTCGGAGGAGGTTTTTCTGGCCTTCGATGAGCAAAGACATCCGGGAATACATCTCCGCCTGTACCTGTGCCCGTTTCAAATCGTCATCCTCTGCCCCTGCCAGCCTCCTTCATCCTTGCCGACGCCTAAACATCCTTGGGTTCACGATCAGTCTGCCGATTGACTTGGTCACTGGTTTGCCTCCATCCCAAGGTAACACCATCATATTCACAGTCATAGACTGGTTTTCTAAGATGGCTCATTTCATCTCATTGCCTCAATTGCCTACTGCCACTGAGACCGCCAATATCATTTTCAACCATGTTTTCCGCCATCATGGGATTCCTACGGACATTGTCTGACTCTCTGACTCTCTCCCTCACTCATTGAGGACTTTTACCAGGCCCACCCAGATTGCCGCCCTGGACCGCCTGGTGGCGGTCGTTGAGGTGGGGTTCTGTCATGGTGCCTCTGTCAGACCCCTCCCCCTCCCCTCTCTGCTTGGCTCCTGACTCAACACAGCTGCTTTCACTCACCTCATCACCCGCCTCCCTTCAAAAGGAGATCCAGGACCAGTATTCATTGCCGGTTCATTGCTCCTCTATAGTGCATAGTATATTCGCCTCGTTCATAGCCATAGTTGTTGTTTTGCTCTTGCCTAAGCCTTGCTCTCCGTTTGTCTTCAGGATTCACTCACCACGAGTGGCTGCAGCAGTCTTCCACCTCCCGGATTCAAGGTCAAGAACTCTTCCTGTTCCACCACGAGCTTCTGCCTACTCAAGGTTGTTTCCACCAGTCACGCCACGGGCCGCAGGAATGAACCATCTTCACCTTGGGTTCTCCTCGGACGTTACAGCTCCGCCAAAAACCATCTACAAACCAAGAACCGAAAATTAAAACCCTTCTTACTTACCATCAAACTCACCTATGTTTTCTTCAGGGTTCCAGCGTCTGGGTCTGTCTGTTAAGCTAGCCATGACATTTCTCACAATTACTCTGAGATGAATTTGGACAACAGCTGATTAGTATATAGGTTTTGTCATTTACTGATGCACAGTTGTATTTTTTATATTTGGGGTGAATGTTACAAATTATATTGTAAATATCCTATCCTATCTTTTAATTCATTAAATTATTTATTTTTAACTTGTCCTGTCCAACAGCTGGGCTAACAGATGAGAGCTGAAGGCCTCCTGCGTTGAAAATATTTTACTATAACAAAAGGGGTTATAAATCTTCTGACACACCAGAGGTATGTCTGAATAAACCCCTTTTGTAATATGAGGCCAAACTTTATTCATTTTAATCAAAATCTTTGGTGTTTGACCGGACAGAAAAGGAAAGGAGGGAAGAAGAGAGAGGAATGTTAGAGAGGGGGTGATAGAGAGGTAATTATAAAAAAAGGAGTTAAACCATGAAACAGCATAAGGCAACACGTTTCTGGATGGTTTTACTCGTTACGGTGAGGTTCAGATGTGATTCATGTCTATAAGGGCGGGGCCTTTCCACACACACTCTCAAATGTTCTAAACACACCTGTTGGCTCCAAAAATTTCCACATGTCAACATGTACACAATACAAATATTGTTCACACACGCATACCTATGCATTTAAACCAGCTAGTGTGAAATATTTCATTCAATCACGCAAAATATTAGGGGAAAGGTGAGCTAACACCTGTGCTAAACTGAGTGTTAATGTTATTCTAAAATGGATGATGGAATGTAAAAAGAAGGAGGGTGAATGCCCAGTCATCCCCACACCAACATCCCCGCTGCACCAGCACCTTATGGCCTTTAGAGTGAACAGCAAAGTAAGCATCTCATTGAACAAGGAAACCCGTATCCTTACTGTACATATTACAATAAACCCCTTTGAAGCTCCTCTGTGGCAACAGTACGGTTTTATATCCTGGTTGTGAAACAGCTCTGCATTCACTTTAGTGTGCTGGAGCGTTCGTAGAAGTTTTTTCATCCAGTCCATATGTTTTTTATGGATTTCGAGAAAGCCTTTCCACTGTGTCCCCAGTGGTGTCATGTGGAGGGTGCTCTGAAAGTATGGGGATGGGGAGCCTTACTGAGGGCTGTCCGGTCTCTGTATGACCGGAGCAGGAGCTTAGTTCCCAAACCCGAGAGTAGGTTGGACCTGTTCCCTGTGCATGTTGGATTTATGCAGGGCTGCCATTTATCACTGGTTCTGCTCATAGTCTTTATGGACAGAATTTCTTGGTGCAGCCAGGGCCGGAGTTTTTTTTTTAAGATGAAGATGATCTCAAAGTTGTCTTTTGCTACTGCCTTGACTTGAATGATTTAAAAGCTGCACCACCACCTCCTCAATCTCATTAAACCTGCTACAGCTTTCCTTTCCTGGTTTTTCTTGCAGCAAAGTTATTTAAACATCATCACTTGACAACTGCTTTAAGACCAAATGGTTTACACTTTGGTCTTAAAGACCAAAGTTGGGGGACCGGACCGGTCCAAGGTTCTGGTTGTGAACACCATAAAGGATTTTGAGAAGTTATGGTTAACTGACGTCTTAACCAACATGCAGTGATAAATCAAAGAGTCAAATATAATTTCAATAAATGAGACGCCTGGGAACTGCTCTATCTCTAAAAGTCTGAAGTGACCCTGATTTTCAGCACAGTTCTGATCTGCAGACAACTTTCAGCACCGCTGATAACAGCCACAGAAGGATACAGACCTTTGTCTAATGTCTGCAGACATCACAGCAAAGAGAACTATAAACGATCTTTAAAGCTTGTGCTATCCTAGGCACTTAGACATTCTGAGTTGGGTCATTTAGACCCACTAGACAGTGCGCTAAACCTTTTTTCTTCAATGATTTGTGATCTTCACTGGTGTCCATGGATTACATGAAATCTTTCCACCTTTATCAACCTTTGTCATGGTAGGGAGAACACGTCAATGTAAGGATTGGGTCATCCGGACCCCATAGGATAGCGCAAGGGTTAAACCCAGAAGAATGGCTGTTAACAAAGGCAACTCAAAAACTCTCTTCTCTCTGATAAACACTATTTTCAACCCCCCTGACTCTCTCCCTCCCCATTTCTTTTCCATTGAAACCTGTAACTCCCTCATGTCGTTCTTTAACCAGAAAATTCAAGTCATCCATCAACAGCTTAGCTTTTCTCTCCTCCCTCCCATCCCTGTCTCTTTTCCCCTCAATCGTATGTTTTCCTCCTTTCAACTGCCTGACCACGAGGAAATTTCCTCTCTCATCCTTAAATCCAAACCGACCACCTGTTCTCTTGATCCCCTCCCAACATCTTTAGTTATAGCCTGCCTCCCATCTCTCCTTCCGCTCATTACTGCCATTATTCACTCCTCACTCTCATCTGGTACTGTCCCATCACTTTTTAAAACGGCAGCTGTTGAACCCATCCTGAAAAAACCCGGTTCAGATCCCAACGTATTCAATAATCTCCGTCCAATTTCCAACCTTCCATTCATTTCAAAGATTCTAGAGAAAATAGTCGCCTCTCAACTCTATGATCATCTGAAACACAATAATCTTCTGGAACCTTTTCAGTCTGGCTTCCGCCCCTCCCACAGCACTGAGACTGCTCTGCTCAAGATCACCAATGATCTTCTCATTGCAGCTGATTCTGGCCTCCTCACCATCCTTATCCTCCTTGACCTGTGTGCAGCCTTTGATACCATTTCTCATTCCTTCCTCCTCCAAAGGCTCTCCTCCCTTGGTATCACCTCCATCCCCCTCCGTTGGTTTCAATCCTACCTCTCTGACCGCACCCAATTCATTCATCTTAAATCATTTAAATCTCAGCCCTCCTCTGTCTCTTCTGGTGTTCCCTCAAGGTCCTGTCCTTGGTCCTCTTTTTTTCATTACTTATCTTCTTCCCCTTGGCAATATCTTCCGTAAATTTAATGTTAATTTTCACTGTTTTGCGGATGACACCCAGCTCTATGTATCCAGTAAACCTGACTCGTCTCTTCCACCCTCCTCTCTCCACTCCTGTCTATCTGAAATAAAAAACTGGTTCACCTTAAACCTTCTCAAACTCAATAGCGATAAAACAGAGCTACTTCTAGTAGATTCCAAATCCACCCTCTCCAAAGCCACAAGTCTAACTCTTTCCATTGATTCATCCTCTGTCTCCCCCTCCCCTCAGGTAAAGAGTCTGTGTATCCTAGATAGCTCACTATCTTTACAGTCACACATCAATAACGTTACTCGGTCAGCACATTTCCATCTACGCAACATTAATCGTCTACGCCCCTCCCTCACTGTCACCTCTGCTTCTATCCTGGTTCACAGTCTGGTCACTTCCCGTTTAGATTACTGTAATTCTCTTCTCTTTGGTCTCCCACAAAAAACCCTCAATAGGCTTCAACTGGTCCAGAACTCAGGTGCCCGCATCATCTCCAGAACCCCCTCCTTCAGTCACATCACTCCAGTTCTCCACCAGCTGCACTGGCTCCCCATAACCTCCAGGATCCAATTCAAACTCCTCCTGTTCACCTTTAAGGCCCTCCATAACCTGGCTTCTCCATATCTCTCCGACCTCCTTCATATCAAAACCCCCTCTCGTTCTCTTCGGTCCTCCTCCTCTGTTCAGCTCTCTGTCCCTCCGGCCCGACTCGTCACCATGGGAAGCAGAGCCTTCAGCTGCTCTGCTCCCAAACTCTGGAATTCCCTCCCTCCTGATCTCCGTAACTTAGACCCTCTGCCTACTTTTAGATCTAAACTCAAAACCCATCTGTTCATTTCTGCCTTCCCATCCTGATTCACTTTTTATTTTATCTACTATTTTTATTGTGCTTTTAATGTTTATTTTTAACCTTTTTTTTGTAAAGTGTCCTTGGGTTTTTTGAAAGGCGCTTTAAATAAAATGGATTATTATTATTATTATTATTATTAATCAGCAGAAGGAGGAATACCAAACTTAGAAAATCGACAGAATATGGACCCTTTGTTATTTCTCAGCATTACAATAAAATGAATATAATAAAAATGCTTTTGCAATTATTGAAGATGGTTAAATGATTGATTTCTAATTATATAACTTAACCTGCTCCAAAAATTGATTCTTACATTTTTTCTAATGAAACATAATTTGCACATATTTTTTACTTTCGATATTTGGTCTATTTATGCTATGACTGTTTTTGAAACAGTGTTATGTCTATTTTTCTGATGTAGTATTATTTTTTAATCATATACATAATTTTTATGTCTATTTTTCACATAATAATTAATCAATTCATCATTGTCATGTGCTTTATTTATAATATAATTAAGGATTCTTAATTCTGTCAGATAAAAGTTATAAACCAGATATTGATAAATCATGTAATAAAATGGTTATCGTAGAACAGGTGGGATTATATAAGTTCACTTCCTTCCACTCCCTTTCAGGCAATATTTAATTTATATCTAATTATAATAAGTTTGATACATCATTGTATGAATGTATAACTGATGATTGTATCATTTTTCTGTGTATTTTCTTATTTAATTGCTTGAAATAAACCATTTCAAATCAAAATCAAATCAAAACTTATGAAGGTAAGGTTCTTGCTTTATGAAGGCAATTCTTCCTGTAACAGGAAGAATGGCAGAAATTCTCAGGTAGCACTTAGCAGTTACCTTATCCGTTAGAGCTAGGTCTATTAGGGACTTCCAGGGGCAACGAAATAAGATGGACGCATAGTGGTGAGCTCCGATTACTCGGCGGAGAGAAAGGCCTTCCTATTCAGTATTTATAAGACAAAACTCCTTTAAATCGAATATTTCAGGAGGAAAAACCTCAAGGATTCGGAAAATACAGGCAAAACACACCAAAACTGCGAAAACGAGGAAGACCACGGAGAAGAAGCGATGTTAGCAGAAAATGCAGCAGCTAGCCCCGATCAACAGGTCCTGCTCCAAGCGCTAACCTCACTCTTGAAAGACCTGAAGGACTTCAAACATGACATCAAACAAGAGCTTGCCGAATTCAAGAACGAAGTCATAATATATCAATTCAGAATAAGGACTTTTGTATAGCGAGTGTTTACGGCCCTAATGTTGACGACTCTTCCTTCTTTCACAGATTCTTCACCTCACTCTCAGTTCACTCTGACTCCACAATCATTATAGGAGGAGACGTCAACCTTGTTTTGGACCCTGAACTTGACAGACTCAGCACAGCACCAAACCAGCGTACATGGCGGTCGGCAAGTATTCTAAAGCAGTACATGAGTGATCTGGGTCTCTGCGACGCGTGGCGCTCATGTCATCCAAGCACTAAAGGGTTCACCTTTTTCTCTCCAGTTCATCATTCACACTCCCGTTTAGACTATTTATTAATCAGAAACTCTCTTTTAAAAAATATTCAAAGCTCCAATATCCATCCAATTATTATCAGTGATCACGCACCAGTCTCTGTTAATATTTCTAGGGAAATATCCAAACCCTCTGGTACGACCTGGAGGTTTAATACGTCTCTGTTAAAGGACCAGGAATTTCTTGAATTCTTTAAAAAAGAGTGGGCAACCTTCTTAGGATTCAACAATACTCCTGATATCTCACCATGTCTTCTTTGGGAAACAGCAAAAGCAGTGATGAGAGGGAAAATCATTTCTTATTCAACGCACAAAAAACGCAAAGAGAAAGCAGATTTATTAGAATTAGAAAATAAAATCAAAACCCTGGAGACTGCTTATGCTGCTTCTGCACAGGAACACATTCTGGGAGATCTGAAAAATTTAAAGCTGCAGTTAAATGACATCATTAATAAACAAGCACAATTTCAAATACAAAGGCTACGACTTGAAAGATTTGAAAACTCTAATAAATCTGGCAAATGTCTGGCTAATCAGCTTAAAATTAATAGATAAAAATCATCAATCACTTCTATTACGGACCAAACAGGAAATGTCACTCATGACCCGGTCAAAATTAATAACGCATTTGAAAACTTTTATAAAAACTTGTACACACCACATATCAATCTGTCAGAGCGAAGTATTGACTCATTTCTTAATAATGTAAACCTACCCAGGTTAAATGAGGATCAAATCACAAACTTAGACTCTCCGCTCTCGCTGTCTGAACGTCATGAAGCTCTGTTACTTATGCCTAATGGTAAAGCACCAGGGCCTGACGGCTTTCCTGCTGAGTTTTATAAAGAATTCTGGGAACAACTGGCACCAACATTTTTTAAAACAGTCACATCTATCAATCAATGCCACCTAACATGAACTCAGCCAACATAATTCTTCTTCTAAAACCAGACAAAGATCCCACTAGTCCCTCAAGCTATCGCCCTATTTCTTTAATCAATGCAGACGTAAAAATTATCTGCAAAGCACTAGCACAGAGAATAGAAAAAATCACTCCTCACATAATTCACTTTGACCAAACTGGATTCATCAAAGGCAGACACTCGGATGACAATGTCCGTAGACTAGTTAATATAATAGACTTTGCCACCATTGAAAACCAGGAAATGACGGTACTATCGCTGGATGCTGAAAAAGCTTTTGACAGAGTAAATTGGAAGTTCCTTATTGCTGACCTCCATAAGTTTGGTTTTGGAGAAGCATTCATCAATTGGATCAAAATATTATATCACAACCCCAATGCATCAGTTAGAACTAATTAACAGACTTCCAACAGGTTTTTTCTTGGAAGAGGAACCAGACAGGGTTGCCCACTCTCTCTTTCTCTTTTTGCTATATTTATTGAGCCTCTAGCTGCAGCAATAAGACAGAATGAGAGTATTAAAGGAATTAAAACCAAACACAGCCATCATAAAATTAGTCTTTATGTAGATGACATATTACTGTTTTTAAGGAATTTACATTCTGTAAATGAAACAGCAATGATCATAAATGAATTCTCCTCCATATCAGACTATTCCATTAATTGGAATAAGTCTGTTTTATTACCACTCAACAGGAATATGGAACAAAGACTCACAATTCCAGTTAAAACAGGAAATATCAAATGTCTGGGTATCTACTTTCCCCCCAAACTATCAGAACTGGTGCAGCTAAACCACACCCCATTACTGAAAAGCATACAGGGCGATCTCACACGCTGGACCAACCTGCCTCTGTCCCTTATGGGCAAGGTAGCCACGGTAAAAAAGTAAAATCTTACCCAAAGTTAATTATCTCTTCTCAATGATTCCCACACAACCGCCATTAAAATGGTTCAAAACATTAGACTCATCCATATCAAGCTTTACATGGAACAATAAACCTGCAAGAATTAGTCTAAAAACTTTAAAATCTGCAAAAAGCTCTGGAGGATTAGAATGACCTAATTTCCACAAATACTTTCTTGCAAATAGATTACAATACATCTTAAAATGGTTAAAAAATAATCCAGAAACCAACTCATGGTTGGACTGATTGGTCAAGATGGCGCTCCCCAGTGTGCGACATCGCGCTACTCTCACAGTCAGGTTTTGTTTTGTTTTCTTTTTGTTAGATGTGTTTCTGTCTCGTAATGTCCACAACGTGTTAGCTTACATCAAGTATGACCGGGAAGCCCTATTACGGCTAGAACAAACTAATCACAGAGGATATTTCGACACAAATATCCTGAACCTCCACCCGGAGCTTCACCCCCACGCTGGAATCTCACCACAACAGGCCGCAGCAGGATCGTCTCCCAGAATCGAGCTGCCGCCTCGCAAGCGCGGAAGACGGGGAGGGACAGCACGAAGGCTACGCCGGCTGGCTAGCCGCGGGAGGCTAACACTCCCGATCATTCTCCTCGCCAACGTACAATCCCTGGCGAACAAGATGGACGATCTCAACAGCAGGTTGGCTACACAGCGACACATCCAGGACTGCTCCATCTTTTGTCTCTGTGAGACGTGGCTCGGACAAGGGACCCCCGACGAGGCCATAACACCGGCCGGGTTCAGTGTTTACAGAGCCGATCGCGGCGCCGCTGATTGCGGCAAAACGCGCGGCGGGGGGACCGCGATTTTTATCAAACAGTCCTGGAGCTCTGACAACACCGTTATCTCACAGTCTTGCTCTGAAAACGTGGAATATCTGACTGTTAAGTGTAGGCCATTCTACCTACCGAGGGAGCTGCAGTGCATCATTGTCAGCACTGTTTACATTCCCCCCTCAGCTAACGAGGCAGCTGAACTCCAGGAGCTGCACAACATGATCAGCAGGCATGAGAACAACTACCCTGATGCTGCATTCGTGATCCTAGGAGATTTCAACCACTGTGATCTCCGGAAAAGTCTTCCAAAATTCCACCAATTTATTGATTTCCCCACCAGGGGAAAAAACATTCTGGATAAATGTTACAGCAACATCAAAAATGCATATGCTGCCACCCCCGAGCCTCACCTCGGAAAGAGCGACCACTTAGCCATCCTGCTGAAGCCCACATACACAAGGAGGCTTAAAGCAGATCCAGTCACAACCAGGACTGTAATGACTTGGACTGACAAAGCTGTGGAACAACTGAAAGGCTGCTTGGAGGCCACAGATATGAGCATCTTCAAAGCAGCTTCACCAAACATTGATGAATACACGGACACAGTCAGCAGCTACATAGACTGGTGCACCTCCATTTGCATTCCAACTCGGACCATCCGCATCTTCCCTAACCAAAAGCCCTGGTTCAACACAGATGTGCGAACAAAAATATACAAACGGCGTGCAGCCTTCAAATCTGGAGACAGCACAGCATACAAACACGCCCGCTATAACCTCCAGAAGTCCATCAAAGCTGCCAAAAGGAACTACAGTAAGAAAATTGAGAGCTGCCACAGGGAAACCAACACAAGAGGCCTGTGGCAGGGGATCAAATCCATCACCAACTACAAGACAAACACCAGCAGATCAGAGTTCCAGAATAACATCCTACCAGACAGCCTTAACAGCTTCTACGCAAGGTTCGACCAGAACAACAAAGAGGTCCCCCAAAAGACCTCCTGGGCCCCAGAAGAGGCTGCGCTGCAGGTGACTCACACACAGGTCCTCAGGGCCCTGAAGCAGGTGAACCCACACAAGGCGACGGGACCGGACCACGTCTCACCAAGGGTTCTGAAAGCCTGTGCGGAGCAGCTAGCAGAGGTGTACACAGACATCTTCAACCTCTCGCTATCGCAGGAAACTGTGCCCCGTATCTTCAAGTCCTCTGTGATCGTGCCGGTCCCGAAGAAAACACACGTCGCAGCGATGAACGACCTTAGACCCGTGGCTCTCACCCCTGCAGCAATGAAATGTCTGGAAAAGCTGGTTCTGTCCCACATCAACTCCCTGGTCGACGAATCAGTAGACCCCCACCAGTTCGCCTACCGCCCCAACAGATCAGCAGATGATGCGGTGGCACTGGCACTTCACTCCACCCTGCAACATCTGGACACCAAGAACACGTACGCCCGGATTCTGTTCCTGGACTACAGCTCTGCCTTCAACACCATCAGGCCCCTGAAGCTGACTGATAAACTGGCAGAACTGGGAATACCAACACCCACCAGAAACTGGATTCTTGACTTTCTCACTGACCGACCACAGGTGGTGAGGATGGGAAAGAAGGTTTCTGCTGAGCTGACAGTCAGCACCGGAACACCACAGGGGTGCTGCCTCAGTCCAAAGCTCTTCTCACTTTACACCCACGACTGCACCTCCCCCGACTCCAACAACATCATCATTAAGTATGCAGACGACACAACCGTCCTCGGCCTCATTAGAGGAGGGGACGAGTCTGCATACAGAGACCTGGTGCACAGCATCACCATCTACGGAGAGGACAACGACCTTGTTCTCAACGTAGAAAAAACAAGAGAAATAATCGTGGACTACAGGAGGAAAGCACCGCCACATCAACCGCTCATCATCAACGGGACTGTGGTGGAGCGGACCGACTGCCACCGGTTCCTTGGTCTGCAGATCACAAACAGCCTCAGCTGGGAAAAAAACACTGTTGCCACAGTGAAGAAAGCCCAGCAGAGGCTGTACTTCATCAGGCTGCTGAAGAAGGCCGGTCTCAAGCGCCGGACCCTAACCCAAGCCTACAGGGGGCTTGTGGAAAGCATCCTCACAAGCGGACTAACAGACTGGTTCGGTAACACCACCATAAAAGAGAAGAAGATGCTGCAGGGGGTCATCAACACAGCTGGCAAAATTATAGGTTGCAACCTACCATCCATGGACACTATCTACGAACAGCGCTGCAGGAGGAGAGTGACTAAGATCATCAGAGACAGACACCACCCTGCTCATGGACTGATCCAATGTGTGGACTCAGGCCACAACCTCAGGCGTCGCAGGCCTGAAAGCATCCAAGCACATACCACACGCTTCCACAACAGCTTCTTCCCAACAGCAATCAGAATGCTGGCAAAGGACATCAGAGAGGGAAAACTGGACTAAATTACTAAGTGCAATAAACAACAATAATATGTGCAATAATTCTATGTGCAATAATGCTACTGTACAGATTGGGTCTCTGAAATATTCATTATCATATTTTACTGATATTTATATTTTTTTATACACCATGTAAATTTGTTGTCTAATTTTGACTTTTAACTTTATTCTATTTATTTTTATTTTCTTTATTATTTCTTCTTCAAATTTTTCTTTTGTCCTTTTTTAACTTACCCTGACATGAGAGATGCCAAAGACAAATTCCGATGTACCGCATGTGCAAACGGCAATAAAACTTGAATCTTGACTTGGAACAGGCGTTATGTGGAAAGATCAACCTGTCTGAGCTACCATTTATTAGCCAAACAGTTAAAAAACAGGATTGTTTCAAAACTATTAATATAAACACCACTTTAACAGCCTGGTGGGAATTTCTCAAAATATCAAAATCATCAATTCAACCGTGCAAAATGACACCCATCTGGAACAACCCTGACATCCTTATAAACAAAAAAATGATTCACTTTCCAGCTTGGCAAGCAGGGGGCATAAAACAACTAGAGCACGTAATTATTGATAGAAGATTCATAACTCCCCAGGAACTTCAAGACAAACATGGAATAAATAACTTCTTGGAATATCAGCAACTTAAATCAAGAATAACTAAAAAGTATAAATACAAAGACGATGATTTAAAGCTACCAGATGTAGTTACCACTCTGATTAATTTTTCAATGAATAGAACTCTCTCCAAAATATACAAACTTTTATGTAATTTAGATAACAATATTGCCCTTCCAACAACAAAATGGGATGCAGATTTGAGCATCAGCACAGATAAAAGCTTCTGGTCAGAACTTTGTCTAAACACCTTTAAACTGACAAAAAGTCCAAATTTGCAGCTAATCCATCTCAAAACTCTTCACAGAATTTACTACACTGGACAGAGGATGTTCAAGATGGGTCTCAGTAACTCAGACATTTACGAGCACTGTGATAGTGATCTACCCGACAGCTACATGCACGCACTATGGTTCTGCACACCTGTACAGGCTCTCTGGCAGTAGGTATTTGCCGATTTATCAGTCTGGCTTAAGGTTTCAATCACGGCCTCACCGTCACTTTGTGTGCTTGGTGACATGAGTGCCATCGATATAGAAGAAGGATTATCATCTATCATTTTCATAACTCTTTGTATTGCCAAAAAAACTATCTTAATAAATTGGAAAAACAAGAAAAATATAAACACAAGTCTACACAGAAATCTGCTGCTTGATCATATCAGCTTGGAAAAAATGTCAGCCCAAAGTTCAAGTAACTTTGAAAGAATTCGGTGTCTCTGGTCTCCTGTGGCTGACTCCATGACTTAGGGGGTGGGGGGCTTGGTCGTCTGGGGCTGTGGGCGTCCTTCAACCGGTGGGGCCCTGCCCTGGGCTCTCCTGGCGCGGCGGGGGGGCTGCTTTCCTGGTTGGGCTGGGGCGGTGCTCTCTTTCCCTCCGAGCCTCCCTGCTCTCTGGCTCTGGGGGCCTCGCGGCGGTCCTGCTGGCCCTGGCCTGGGTGGCGGTCTTGGTCGCCCGGGGGGCGGTTGTTCCCTGCCTGTTACCGTGTGGCGTTGGGGGGATTCCGGCTGCCGCTGCTGCTGCGGCGGGGGTCTGGGTGTGGGGGTGGCTGGGCGCTCCTCCTCCTTCTTTTCACATTCCACCATCCATTTTAGAAGAACATAAACACTCACCTGAGCAC
>CM074497.1:30122350-30296229 GCA_037389245.1 Oryzias sinensis
CATTAGAAACACAATTATAGACAAACATGGTAAAGGTAAAGGCTATAAAACCATCTCTAAGCAGCTTGAAGTTCCTGTGAGGACAGTGGCACATCATATTCAGAAGTTTAAGACCCACGGGACAGTAGCCAACCTCCCTGGACGATGGAAGAGGAAAATTGATGACAAACTGAGGAGACGGATAGTTGGAACTGTATCCAAAGAGCCCAGAACAACCTCCAAAGACATTCAAGGTGAACTCCTAGATCAAAGTACATCAGTGTCAGATCGCACCATTCGTGGTTGTTTGAGCCAGAGTGGACTTCATGGGAGACGACTAAGGAGGACACCACTGTTGAAAGGAAAACATCAAAAAGCCAGACTGGAATTTGCAAAAATGTATGTTGACAAGCCACAAAGCTTCTGGGAAAATGTCCTTTGGACAGATGAGACAAAACTAGAGCTTTTTGGTAAGGCACATCAGCTCTATGTTGGTAGACTGAAAAATGAAGCATCCAACCAAAAGAACACTGTCCCTACTGTGAAACATGGAGGAGGCTCATTTCTGTTTTGGGGCTGCTCTGCTGCATCTGCCACAGGGTGTCTTGAAGTTGTACAAGGTAAAATGAAATCTCCAGATTATTAAGGCATTCTGGGTAGAAATGTACTGTCAAGTACAGGGGTCGGGAACCTTTTTGGCCAAGAGAGCCATAAACGCCACATATTTTGAATTGTAATTTCAAAAGAGCCATACATTAATGCAGTGTCCCTTTCCCACACTGAGGCACGGAGACTTAACCTCTTTTAAGGTTCTTTATTCTGGTTACTGTAGACCACAACAAACGCCGTACAATTAATTCTGCAACTCTTTATTCTCTCCCGCCGAGACGAGAGCGCTTCTCCCAACTTTATATTCCCTTGCTCCCGATCCAGCTCTCTCATTTCCCTTACTCGGCCCATAGCTGAACCCCATTGGTCCAAATTACCTAACAACAGGCTGATCGACAGAACTGAGGGCCAATCAGATCTCTGTTTGATGCGTTCAATGAACTCAAGAACTTTTAACGCGGCCCAACAGCCACCCAGTCCAGGTCAGTAAGCAACGATATGTTTAAAACTAAATATACAAGTGAATGTGTGCATTTGATGTAATTTCAACATTTTTAAAGTACAATAAGTCAGTGGATTCTTTTTAATATTATTGTTATGCTGTTGCTGATAAATGAGGCGTTGAGACTTCAAACCTGATGGTTGGTTGGTCTGAATGTTCTGTAGATGTGACAAAGACTGCTCACATGCAGACGCGGAGCCAAACACACACTCACACGTTGCAGTGAGTGACGGGTAGCGGGTTTTACGTTACTACAATTCCTGCACGATTCACCTGCTACCTGTGCCCACAACTCCACCCCCACCCTCTGGTTTCTTCCTCACACATCCCATCCCCGCAACTGCCCGCTCTTTCTCAGAGACGGGAGCGCGCAGTTTTAGGCACGGCAATTCACAGGTTTCCGGGTGGTACAAACTCTGTAAAATAATAGATAACAGTAAACTGATAGTTTTCTCTCCAAGCACCGCTACTACTGCGCGCCTCTGGCATCGCATCGTTCCCAAGAAGGACTGGTCTAATGAAAACAAGAAAAAAAAGTATAATTAAAGATTTATCTGCGGGCCACATGTGACCATCAAAAGAGCCATATATGGCTCGCGAGCCATAGGTTCCCAACCCCTGGTCTAGTGTCAGAAAGCTTGTTCTCAGTCTCAGGTCATGGGTCTTCCAACAGGACAAAGATCCAAAACACAGCCAGAAACCCCAAGAATGGCTCAGAGAAAAGCGTTGGACTATTCTGAAGTGGCCTTCTATGAGCCCAGATCTGAATCCCATTGAACATCAATGGAAAGAGCTGAAACATGCCATTTGGAGAAGACACCCGTCAAACCTGAGACAACTGGAACAGTTTGCTGATGAGGAGGGGGCCAGAATACCTGTGGACAGGTGCAGAAGGCTCATTGACAAATACAGAAGCCGTTTCATTGCAGTGATTGCCTCAAAAGGTTGGGCAACAAAATATTAAGTTATACGTACCATCATTTATGTCCAGCTCTATTTCATTAGTTTTTTTTAAATAATTCTGTTAATCAACAACTCAAAATTAATGGCTGAATTTGATGATTTAATTTTCAATACATTTTAAATTATTGTTACTTTTGAACGTTTTAAGTAATTTCAGTGAACATTGTGGACTTACTTTCTTTAACTGAGGGGTACCAACTATTTTGTCCACCACTGTATTACTTTCTGTCTTAAAATGGCTTAAACCTGGTGTGTTAGATGAATCTTGGATATATATAGAGAACACTCTCTGTGATAAGCTAGATATTTCTAATTTGCCTTTTTTCAATCCCAAAATGAAACAACACAAGTGCTTCAGAAGTGTAAACATCAGCTCATCTCTAACAGCCTAGTGGGACTTTCTTAAAAAACAACACTTTACAATATTTCCATGCAATCGGGAACAACCCTGACATCTTACTAAACAAAAAGGTGATTCGCTTTACTTTATGGAAGAACAAAGGGATCCATCAGTTTCAGCATATTATTCAGAATAGAACATTTATACCCCTCCAAACGTTATCGTCAATTTATGGGATTATTAAAAAGACATTTCTAGAATACCAGCAACTCAAAACAACTATAAGTACTAAATACTGCTTGACCCAAATAGACCTAGAACTTCCTCCTACAGTAACACATTTCATTGACCTTAAGACTCCAAAGCTTACCTCCAAAATTTACAAACTGATATCTAAAAAAGAAGACAAAATTTACTTACACATGACAAATGGGAGTCTGAGCTATCATTGAATTCTAGTGATCAATTTTGGCTACAGATCTGTTTGAATGCCTTTAATATGACCAAAAGTCCTAATCTGCAACTTATCCAATACAAGATTCTCCACAGAATTCACCGGACAAAGATTATTTAAAATAGGTCTCATTCAGTCTGCTATATGCACGCAGTGCACAGGTAATTACATAGACGACTATAGAATATAGGCATGCCCTCTGCTTCTGTTCACCTGTCCATGAACAGAAGCATGATGGTCTATTTCTAAGACCCCTACCTTGGAAGCTTACGTTACTTACATTTGTTTTTAGTTATGTTCAACTGTTAAGTTTTCTTTCTGTTCAGAGTTCAGTGTTCAAAATGAGGAGCAGGGAATACATGTGCAAAACATTCAAATATGAAACATTATGTATGACAGAAATGCAAAACTGGTTACACTTAATATCAATGCCATACATAAGAGGTGGAAAACATTATCCAAACTAAAACAAGATAAAGCAGAAATTTTTACAAGAAACATCTCCCAGATGCTGAGCATTTAAGTTGAATAAAATGGGCTTTAAACACATTATTTACTCTTCCCATAGCTCAGGAAGGAGGAGAGGAGTGGCCACCCTGATAGCTGGGGCAGTGAATTACGAACATATATCAGAATACAAAGACAAAGAAGGCAGGTACATAATGATAACAGGAAAAATCAATAGTATTCTAATAACATTACTAAATGTGTACATTTCCCTGGTAGCGACTGGTCTTTTTATAGATATATTTTTGAATTAATTTCAGCAAAAAGTCAAGGAACCTTGATATGCGGCGGAGACTTCAATATTGTACTGAAAAACTCACTCGATTCCTCAAATGGCAAAGGGGACTATAGAAAGATTGGGAAAAAGATGAGACATCTCATGGAAGAAAATGTGAATATTTGATGTATGGAGGGAAAATAATCCAACAAAAAGAGAATATACAGTAAACCCTTGTTTTTCGCGGGGGTTACGTTCCAAAAAGAACCCGTGTTAGGCAAAATCCGTGATGTAGAAACCTCTATTTTTTTTACAATTATTATACAATTAAATACTCTGTTATGCATTGAAAAGAAAGAACAAACCATTTTACAGGCTCAAGCATTTGTTTCACCAATAAAAGTAATTTAGAAACGTTTTTTCAACAAATAACTTCTGTACTGTACTGTCAAATAATAATTCTAATCATCAATGTGAACAGAAGGCTTCAAATCGCGGAGATTAGCCCCGCCCACCGCGACCCGAGTAATTGGATTAAACGGAAGAAAATTTAAAATGATTATGAAAAAAATACAAAGTACAGTCAGACAAATAGAGACTCAGGTGTATTTCACTGCTCTTTAGACTGAACCGCTGAATCCTGACTCCTCTCTCTGCAGTGTTTGCTCCCTTTGAAACCCGCGGTGCAGCTGTGTTTGTTCGGGAGAAGAACATAGTGATAGGCAGTTGTTGTCCTTCTTTTTTCTATGGGTTTTAGAAAAATTACAAATTGCAAGATGATTGCACGTACGTGTGGTAAAATTGGGAAGATGTTTTACGTACGTGTACATATGAAACTGCAACGTTATTGACGCACAGGTAGAGAAGAAGCAGTGACTTTTTAGCCAATCAGAATGCAGAACACAATGCACGATGCAAATCCGTGAAGTAGCGAAACCGTGAAAAGTAAACCGCCTTATAGCGAGGGATCACTGTACTCACTACACACATCCTCATAATGCGTATCCTCGTCTGGCACTCTATCAGGATATAAAATTAATGTAAACAAGACACAGGTTTTAACTTTAAACTACAGCCCTCCTCAAAATATTAAAGATTATAACAAATGGAAATGGAAAGCAGACTCAATTAAATATTTAGGCATTACTCTTCACAAAGACTTAACAAAGATGTATGATGTGAACTATGGACCACTTAATACTAAACTACAGTCAGATCTACAAAGGTGAAATGCAATACCATTTTTAGACCTTCACTCTCGGATTGACTCAGTAAGAATGAACATATTACCACGAATGTTATATTTATTTCAATGTTTACCATTTCCCATACCCCAAAAGCAGTTTGTAGAATGGGATAAGATGTTTTCGAGATACATATGGAGAGGTAAAAAAAACAGAATTAAATATAAAACCTTACAATTAAAAACAGATCAAGGTGACAGAAATCTTCCTTGTCTACAAGATTACTTCTGTGCTGCCCAGCTGAGGAATCTTATCTGCATGTGTTCTCCAGTTTACACTGCAGGATTGTGAGGAAACTGGATTTTCTGGAAAGGACTGTATTAATAAAAATATTATTAGGTTGGTTCGTTTCCCTTTTCAGTTTTCAACACACAGAAATAATGAATAAGACTCAGAGACAGTTACTTAGCTTCAGTGAAGATTTACTCCGCACAAAACAGCACCGATTTGTACGCAGGGTTACAGACAGATGAACAAGATGCATTCAAAGTCCGAACAAAGGGGTTCAGCAAAAGGCCTGGCATATATACCTTGCATTTGCATATTCAGAACCTCATTCGATGGATCATGGTGTGAAAAACACACCCACAGACTGTTGCAGGCTAGATGCTCGAAGGTCAGAGCACCTAAAGTGTCAGATCTCTTGCAGACATTTGCCAGAACGCATACACCAGAACACACAATGATGAAAAAGGGAGGATGTTAAAGGAATGTTGCGAGACAATAGTCTTGGTTGTGCTCTGTCTGGAGTGTAATATAATTTTGAGATGATAATACATAGTAAATCGAGGTTAAGCTATTAATGTAATAAAAGGTAAAAGTTAGTTTAATAAAATGCAAAAGGGAGTGTCTAACTATTCTGTTTCTAATCATTCCTAACAAGGATGGAAAGATCTAGAGCTGAAAACCTTTGAAAAAATACCATTAAAAGCTTTATTAGCTGATATCACTTTACAGGGGGAACTTCTTTTACAGCAGTGGTTCCCAAACTGGGGGCACAAGCAGTGGCAGTTTTTTATATGGGCATTGTGGGCGGTCGCCCAGGGCAGCACTTCATAGGGGGCGGCATTTGCCGTGCCCGATGCTTTACACATATTGTGCATCTATATTCAAAGAGGAAGCTTGGAGTTTTTTAATTTGAAATTGCTTCAGCTGCCGACACTTAACGCTTTTATTTTGACACATCAGACTCTTAAGAATGTTTTCATCCTATTTCCTCTTCACACTTATGGTGCAAAAAAATGAAAAAAAATAGATGAAATAACTCAGAGTGAAACAACGTAAAACAGGCACATGAAAAGGAATTAGGCAGAACAAACAGCTGTGCTCAACACAATTTTGACAAAAGCAGGCAATGGGGATTATTTCCTACAATTCCTTGCTCCGACACAGCAGACTCGACACGCACGTGACCACCGCCCTCTGCTGCAAGACGCTTGCGGCCACACCTCTTTGCGGTAGTCTTTGGAACATAACTCAAAAAACTCGAGAGGGGAGCGCAACTCGCCGGTGGCTGGCTGAATCACACTAACAGGTGATTGGGAGTATTTTTCTATCTGACAATCAACTCTGGGCCGCAGCTGCGCCTCCCGTCATAGAGACGGAGCCGCGTGTGTCAGAGGGAAGGGGAGGGGGAGGGGGGATGAGCGCAGACCATTTTTTTAGGATTGAGTTTTTTTGGAGGATTTCTACTGTTGGTGTTGCACAAATTTAGGGAAATGCCAAATATTTTTGGAGTAATCCCACTGATGAGTTCTATGATTTAGTCTTTAATGTTTTATAAGACATAAAATCACAATAAGTTTTTTTTTTAGATCTAATCCCTCTGATATGTTTCATAAAGACACACACAGGACATCACACTTTAAGAAATTATTGCTAAAAATGAAGCAGGAGTCCAGCTCTAAAATAAATGCTCTAAAAAATGATAAAAGAGCAAAAAAAATAGAATTATTTGATTTGTAATTTCTAATTAATATTTCCAGGCTTTCTTTGTATTGTTCTGCAGCATGTTGATTTTGTATAATTTTGACAGAGTATATTTCTATGGAGAGACAAATTTTACAAGTTATTTAGGGTTTAACGTGTGTTTCTGTTTTTATTCATATTTAGGTTCAAAAAGTTAAGTTTAAAAGGTTTAAAAGTTTAGCTTTAGTGTGTTCAGTAAATGTTAATCTTCGGCACAGAACCTTAAGCGTGTTTTTTTTTTTTTTTTAACTTGTCCTGTCCAACAGCTAGGCAGGCAGATGAGAGTTGAGGGCCAGTGTTTTTACCTGTGTGACTTAGTTTGACCCCCCTGTAATACGAGTCTAGAAAAGTCATGCATTTTTTGTGTAAAATGGCTAAATAGAAGATAGGGAACCAGCAGGAAGTTGTCAAATGTTGTATGTGTGCGGGGGGGGGGTGCTGGTGGGGTTACTCGCCCAGGGAGTAAGTTAGTGTAGAACCACCACTGGGCACAAGTTTAACAACAACAAGTTCCTCATGAAACTTGCGTACCTCAGTGACATGTTTCAAAAACTCAATGAGCTAAATCTGCAGATGCAGGGCAGCAACAAACACCTTCCACATCAGGCAGATAAAATCACATCATTCACAAGAAAGCTTGAGAAGTGGGAGCAGCGAGTTATAGAGGGAAATATAGACTTGTTTGAGAACCAGGGGGGTATTCCAGGAAGCATGTTTAAAGTAGCCTGACTTTAACCTTGAACTCTGGCTGAAATCCGCCTGAACTTGCTTACTCTGGGTATGTCGGTTCCAAAAGACCGGATATGAGCTGGCGTAATTACGCTCGACTTGGTAACCCTGGATTAACGCATGGTACATAAAGACATTCTCAATAGATCGCCGATTTCTGGAGTCACCATGGAAACGTTTGGAGAAAAAAAAAAGGAAACACGGAAGTGAGACGGAGTCTGAGATTTTAATGATGGCGGATAAAAATTTTAAGTCCATCAAAAAAGTAACACGGCTGAAAAATTATTTAAATAATTTAGTTAAATTTATTCAAGCTCAATAATTGTTTATACAACTGAAATTTGCGTATTTATCTAACTAAATGTCACATTACTCCATTAATCTTTTTTCCATCTTAATTACTTATATTTCTTGAAGTTTCATATGTCTAAGTTTGAGCCGGCAAATATGCTCATTTTTATAACAATAAAAAGAACGGAAAAGAATGCACGGAGTGCAAAAATTCATTAAAGAATTTTCCATCACTGTCTTAACAGTTTTAAGTGGTAGGGGTGCTATATAACCTCATCATCCTCTCCTTTACTCTCACTCATGGTGCAGAGACGTAAGCATAGTAGGACAAAATAGCTCGGCAAAACACGGTGAAACACAGCAAAACAGCTATACAACTAAACACATTTTGTAAAAAAACCCACACTTAAACCCAAATCCGTCCAGACAGGCAAAGGGAATGATATCCCAGAATCCCTTGCGGTGCCGCTCTAACAACAGCATCAAAGTTACACCTACATAATTGAATTAATTTGAACGAAAGGAAAATAATTGTCTGAAAACTACGTGTAATTTTTAAGGTGACTTAACAAAAAAATGATTTGTCTAAACTGAAGGAAATAATTAAGTTAGATCAAAGTAAAAAAGTTTATCTTTCCAACATCCATATGTGGTCTCATCACCCTCTCATGGTGGTAAAAGTATTATCTGAGCTTTTTCATCCACTAAATCATCTTCAAATGGACACGCCATGCTGCTTCACCTCTCTGTAAACAAACTAAGCTTCAACTAAACCTGCTCCGGACCAGGTTATGTTTAGAGCATGAGTTGCCATGGTAACTTGACCTACCCTGAAACATACCTCCATTTCTGGAACCGAAAGCTGAGGTTATCAACTTCCTTAGCCTCAAACTTATCGTGGGAGCTAGCATAACCTGCTTTCTGGAATACCCTTCAGAAGTCATTCATTGAGGTCAACAAGCTGCAGAACACAGTGATCCCATGCATGAAAACTCACATCTCTGGCCTCCAAAAGTATTTTCAGAGGAACTTCCCAGTGCAGGATCCTACACAATATGACTGGATCCGAGACCCCTTCAGTGCAACACCACCTGCCGATTTCAGCACTACAGAGAATGAACAGTTCATTGATGTCACCTCAGATTCAACAATGAGGCTGGAGTTTAAGTCTAAGACACTAGCTGCATTTTGGATTGGAGTGGAGAAAGATTTCCCACTGCGAAGTAAAAGAGCTCTGGCCACATTCCTTCCATTTGCCACGTCTTACCTATGTGAGATAGGTTTTTCTGCTGTGGCCTCCATCAAGACTAAATGCAGATCAAAGCTGGACATTAAACAATGAACTAAGAATAGCAGTCTCACAGCTGCAGCCCCGATTTGAGAAGATCGGCAGCATGAAGCAAGCCCACACCAGTCACTAAAAAGATGTGGACATTAAAGGTGCAGGTTTTGCAGAGTTAAATGTTCAGGATTTGGTTATTTTCTTCAGAGAGCTGGTAAAGTGTAAAAGGCCATTTTCATGTAGAAATGGAGTTTATGAGAAGATGTGTTGAAAGCCATGAACACCGTTACATGGTAAAATGTTATGATACATGATGCAGTTTCACTTTTATTAATTGTAAAGGTGATTTGTCTTCTTTTCTTTTCTTTTTTAGTTTTGTACAGGAAGACGTTGCCATTTTGTATGACTTACAATGTTAAGTAAAGTCCAGTGGATTTTAGAAACAAAGGATTTGTATGTTTGTGTCAGTGTGGAGGGGCTCGGAAATATTCTAATCTTCAGAAAGGGCACCTAATCGACTTCATGTGTCCATCCGGTGGGAAAAAACTACCCAAATGGTTTATTTACAACCTGCAAGGGATGATGGGACCACGAAACAACTAGCAGTGGGAAAGTCATTTAATAAAGATTTAAACCGCGATACTCAATAGAATGAATTGATGTCCATCAGATGCATAATGCTTATCTATAGCTGTGAGCTTTGAAATGGCAATGATTAAGATATGTAAAAGATATGTCGGTTCCCGGTGGGTAATGACTTATAAGCTTAAAAGCCATTCACGTTAGAATAAATGACAACTTTTGAGATGGTGACTGTTTTAAAGGTTTCTAACAAATAATGTACTCACCATACAGTAAAAAAGTTGTGTTTGAATTTCCAATTTTGTTGATGGCGACACAGGTGTAGTTCCCATAATCACCTTCAGAGACATTAAAAAATGTCAGCTGTGACAGGGATCCAGTATTGATAATATTTAAGCCATCCAGTCCAGTAAAGATCCTTTATTAAAAGAGAAAAACAACAACAACAACAAAACAGTGAAGAACTGAACATGTGAGCTACCATATTGCTGAAATGTAATCAGTTCACAGCAAATCCTTACTCACTTGTAAACACTGATTAAAACTGATCAGTACGAAAATAAAGACAGTCTGGTCTTTTTATTTAGTGGAATTGAACATGCAAATGTAAAACCCTTTACCGTCTGTCATTTTTGTACCACTCAAAGTCTGCCTCAGGCACTGCATCTGCTTCACACTCCAGAACTCCATACTGGCCTGGAGCCACTCCAACATCCCTGCCCTCTGTCACAGCTGGAGCATCTGCAGCAGGAAGCAGCAGACACAATAATTCTAAATTAGAACTATATAGCTGCACAATCTATATTATTTATATCAGACGGAAAATGCAATTGGATTGCTTTTTTACATTTAAGCTGTAGTCCACTACATATAAATAGGAATTACAGAATCCTTTTGTAGATCTTCAAATACATACGTACAGTTTACAATGATGTCCAAAGTTTGCAGATCTGTGTCAATGTTGTTGGCCGCTGTGCATTCATAGGTCCCAGCTCTCTGTCTGGAAATGGATGGGATTTCAAGAAACTCATCATCCGACACCAGGTCAACTGTAAAAAATTACATGAGCAAAATCAGAGATTGTGGGAAAGGTAATTTGGAATCAATCTAAAGATGTAACAGCTGTGTTCTCATTCGGGTTATTTTTTCACGTACTATGTGACATTGGTTCCATGCTGAATGAGAGAAAAATTAAAGTTTTGTTTTTTTCATGGCTAATTGAAGCAGCAAATAGCCTTTAGTCTTGACAATTAGCAGTCTGGAGTTCTGTAGATGTATTCTGTTTATTTACATTTAAAAAAAGGCTGGTTTGATTGTAATGCTAGATTGAAGTTAAGGAACTTGGAAGGATTTCTCTAATGGTTGAACTCACACTATTTCATTTAATGTGACCCGACAAATAGATAGCTAAATGCATGTGAACATTTCCTCAGATAAATATCAGCACATGTCCAGTTTAATTCACTTTTCATTAGCAGTTGAAAAACCTTTAGCTTTAGTAGAGTTCTGTTCTTGAGCACTAGCAAGTCCAGAGGATATGCCACTTCATTAGATTTCTTTTTTAAAGTCATGTTCATTAGTAGTCAAGTCATTTGTCCGAAGGGCCATGTACTTCTGACATGTATGTCTAATTCTGTGAAGCCTATAACCATACTAGATATGAAACTGAGACATGAGAATACAGTATGAACTTGGAAAAATGCCAGATGTGCTTTTGTTTTGTTTTAATAATGTCACATTCTGGACAGAGCCACTCCAGTGACAGAACAAAAGGCATACGTGACTTTAAATCTCCCCCCAAGACGCTCTAAAGTAACAATAATAAATTGCACATGGTTTCACTTTGCTGGTTTATGTGCACTGCTGAGTTACTCCTGGGAAGCCTATTTACAAGGAACATTCTCACTGACACACTGATGACTTGATGGGAGTATCAGGAGGGTTTGTTCAGGCTTGCAGCTTTCCCTCTGCTCATTTTGTGCTTCAGGTTTGCTCCTGAACTACCCCACCTGTCCACTTTTCCTCCCCCCTGCGGTAGTCACGAACTAAAACTGGTTCACCCACCACAAACTGTCTCTCTCTGGAGTGACCTTGACGACGTAACAGTTGAGACTCTTGAGACACTCTCACATTTGGCTTAATGAGATCCAGCCGAGAGCGCAACATACGCTTTAGTAACAGCATTGCAGGAGCCTCCTTAGTCGTGACATGGGGAGTGTTGCGATAAGTCAACAGAAAGGTGTCCAATTTCCGTTGAACAGAAGTTATCCCTCTCAGTGATTTTAATAGAGGTTTAAATGTCTGAACAAAACGCTCTGCCAATCAATTGGTGGCAGGGTGATAAGGTGCTGAGCGAATGTGCATGACGGAGTTGGACCTCATAACCTTGTAGAACTCCTCCGATCAAAACTGTGGTCCATTGTCACTGACCAGGATTTGGGGAATGCCATGTCGGCTAAAAAGACTCCTCAGAACTTGAATGGTTTTTCCGGCAGTGGTTCTGTCCATTATCTGTACTTCAGGCCATTTGGAATGAGCATCCACCACAACCAGATACATGTGCCCTTCTGTCTTTGTTTCCTCTGAATGAGGGAGTGGCAACCTTGAGAGGCCATCTGTGTTAGCATGAGCCTGTCCTTGGCGGTACTCGATGGTGTACTCATGAGCCGACAACAACAAAGCCTAACGTTGCCTTCTAGCAGCAGCAATTGATGGAATACTTTTTAGAGGGCTCAGAATAGAAGTCAGAGGCCGGTGGTCTGTAAGCAGAGTGAACTTGTTACCATGCAGATAATGATGGAACCTACGGACCCCAAAAACTATCCCCAGAGCCTCTCACTCAAGCTGTGCATAATTTTGCTCTGCCTTGCTCAGAGTTCTGGAAGCAAAAGCTATAGGTTTTTCCTCAACATTCAGCATCACATGTAAGAGTAACGCCCCCAGTTAGCACCCCAGCATCTTCCCAGCAAAACACACAAGGGGGGGTTTGTACCGGTGGGGAGGAAGCATAGTGGTAAACGCAAAAACCTAGAGCACCCGAGACTCCACGTCAGTAATAAGTTTTCCCCCCTCAGCGACACACCCACTGAACCCTCGCTATGCTTATCGGCTCTTCTATAGTTAGAAACGTGGAGCTCCCAGCGGCTACAGTCAGGTGTTATCCGGGGCCAGAGTTGGTGACATCGAGGGGAACCTTAGGATGTTAGCTCAGAGTAAGTTCAGGTCCCGTTGAGTCATGATTCACGCAGGCGGTAATGATGCCCAACGGAGACAATCAGAGGTTCTTAAGTTAAATGTAGCTTCGGTGTGTAAAATGGCTAAGTTGTTGTCAGACGCTGTAATTTTCTCTGGTCCTCAGGTGGTTGAGCAGGTCGTCCAATGATCGAAGGGTTGGCGGTTCGATTCCCCGCTCCCACCAGCCAAATGTCGTTGTGTCCTTGGGCAAGACACTTCACCCTCCTTGCCTCCAGTGTGGCTCCACTGGCGTGTGAATGTGTATGAATGATCCCGGTGATGGTCAGAGGGGCCGTAGGCGCGAAATGGCAGCCATGCCTCTGTCAGTCTGCCACAGGGCAGCTGTGGCTACAACCGTAGCTTACCATCACCAAGTATGTATGAGGAGTTAATGAATAATGGACACACTGTAAGCGCTTTGAGCGTCTGGAAAAAGCGCAGATAAATCTAATCCATTATTATTATAAAAAAAAATAATAATAAAAAATCTATTTCTTGCCTTCTGAACAATCCTTCACACCCAAGAGCAACTGAAATAACTTGCATCTCTTTCCAGTCTGTCTGCCTGCCTGCCTGCCTACCAGTTTGCCCTCCTGCCTGCCTGCCTACCAGTCTGCCTGCCAAGTCAAAATAAATAACTTTACTTCTACCAGCTTGTGTTCGCACTTGGATTTAGTAATCCCCTTCCTTCTCCCAACAGAATAATCTGGGCATTTAACATGGATCCAGCGCACATGTCTGCCTTCCAGGTCCCTGCTCAGCATCCCCTTCCTCACTCTGATGTGGACTTTCTACACCACGAACAGATGATCCTTAACCTGGACCACAAGTTCAATGCAGTTCTGGCTCAGTTGGATCGACTCACCCAGTCTTTCTCCACTCACACCGCCCCTGCAGCACAATCTACACCAGCTCCGCTTCCATCTGTTTTTCCGACAAACCCGTCCATACCTGTGAGAGAGACCCACATCCCAGAGCCCAAAACATATTCCGGAGACCTGGGTAAGTGCAGGGGTTTCTTGCTGCAGTGTTCTTTGATTTTTGAGCAGAAACCTCTCTCTTACGCCAAGCAAAGCTGTCATATGTTGTTGGTCTCCTGGATGGCAAGACATTGCACTGGGCAGAGGCCTCTATCAACTGACATGGTTTTGGGCAGCTCTCCTATTCTGACTTTATCTAACTTAAAACCTGCAATCTGACAATCAGGCTGGACAACAGGCGGCAGGATCGAGCAAGGGAACGAGGACCTAGTCCATGTTGTTAACCTCGTCATGTCCGCCTTCTCACCCGCTCCATGCTCCAAGCCCTCCACCTGAGGAACATATGCAACTTGGTTGAGCCCGCCTCTCCACTGAGGAACTTCTGGACATCCTGTCATTTCCTGTCCAAAGCGGCCAAAAGACAGCTGCCGTCAGTAGCAATGGGGGAATTGACAACCACGACCACCCCAACTAGCATCACCCACACAAAGACCCTACTCTCAGCTACGTTGTGCATCAATCAGTCATCCCATCCAGTTCTAGCATTGGTGGACTCGGGAGCAGAGGCTAACGTCCTTGACCAGACCTTGGCATCCCAGATCAGTCTTCCTCTAGAGAACCTCCCTTCCCCCACTGTGGGACAGGCTCTAGATGGCTGGGAGCTATACCGAATAACTCAACGCTCAGCCCCAATTAAGCTTTACCTCTCGTAATCAACACGAACAGCACCAATTTCATAGTTGCCTCTCCAGAAAAACCCAGTGGTCTTTGGACATCCTTGGTTGTTCTCACACGATCCTCATGAGGAGTGGAGGACGGGGACCCTCCTGAACTGGAGTGACACATGTCACACATTCTGTCTTCTTTCTGTGGTGCCTTCAGGTCCTTCTATTACCTCCACACCTGACCTGTCCACCATCCCAAAAAGTCTATCATGACCTTAAGGAGGTTTTCTGCAAGGATCATGCCCTTGTCCTTCTACCACACCGTCCTTATGATTGTGCTAACGACCTGCTCCCAGGGGCCCCTCTACCAACCAGCTGTCTGTATAACCTGTCTAGACCACAAATGGAAACCATGGAAAACTACATTACAACTTCTGTAGCTGCAAGAATCATCAGACCCTCTTCTTCCCCAGTAGTGTTTTTTTTTGTCACAAAGAAAGAAGGTACTCTTTGTCCCTGCATCGATTTCCGGGGGTTGAACAACATCACTGTGTAGAACAAATATCCCCTGCCACCCCTGCAGTTTTCCAAGCACTTGTAAACAACGTCCTGAGAGAATTCTTGAACCAGTTTCTGTTTGTCTATCTACACTGACCAAAAATATGAACGCAACACTTTTGTTATTGCTCCCATTTTTTATGGTATGAACTCAAAGATGTGAAACATATTCCACATACACAAAATGACCAGTTCTCTGAAATATTTTTCACAAATCTGTCTAAATCTGTGATAGTGAGCACTTCTCCTTTGCCAAGACAATCCATCCCACCTCGCAGGTGTGCCATATCAAGATGCTGATTAGACAGCATGATTATTGCACAGGTGTGCCTTAGCCTGGCCACAAGAAAAGGCCACTCTGAAATCTTCAGTTTTGTTTTATTGAGGGGGTCAGGGGACTCAGACAACCAGTCAGTTGTTGGATGTACGGCACAACAATGGGCCCCAGGATCTCATCACGGTATCTCTGTGCGAATGCAAAAATCCCATCAATGAAATGCACCTGTGTTCTTTGCCCATAAAGGATGCCTGCCCATACCATAACCCCACCACCACCATGGGCTACTCGATCCACAACATTAACATCGATGCCGCTGAGGTACCTGACCGTGTACCTCGTCTCTGCTCCTGCTCTGACACCTGGCTGTGGTTCCTGCCTCCGGCTCGACTCGCGCCCCCGACTGTCCCCCCAACTCCGTTTGGACAAAGCTCGTCGGCTGGACTTTAAATGTGTAGTTTTAGATTTAGATAAGCTAATTCTTCTCCATGAATTCTGGTAAATTGCCTGTCCGTCCTGGGGGAGGATCCCTCCTTCATGTGGACACCCCTGAAGTTTCTTCTTTTATTCCGGAATCCGTTTTTTTTATGAGTTTTTCCTTACCGCGAAGGAAGGGTCAAAGGGCAGGGATGCCAGTTTAGCTTAGTCTGTTTAGTTAACGTTGTGTATTATCCTTTTGAATTCTATGCATTCATGATCCTTTTTGATTGTTTGCTTACCTTACAATTACCGGTACGAAGCCCATTGAGACAACTCATTCATCTATTCATTTATCTTCTACCATTTATTCCCTTTCAGGGTCACGGGGCTGCCGGAGCCTATCACAGCCACTTGTGGGCAAAGACAGAGGATACCCTGGACAGCTCGCCAGTCTGTCGCAGGGCCACAATCACACATCCACGCACTCTCAGATTCACACCTAGGGACAATTTAGATTAACCATTCAACCTATGAAGCATGTTTTTGGACAGTGGGAGGAAGCCGGAGTCCCCTGAGAAAACACACGCATGCAACGGAGAACATGCAAACTCAGCACAGAGAGGTCCGCCATTGACGTTCTGGTTCAGGTCCCCCAGCCAGGACTTGAACCGAGGGCCTACTTGGGCCCAACACACCTGTTGTTGTGAATTTGGACTAAAAGAAAATTTAAATGAATTAAACCTGGAATCTTCTGCCTCCTCCTCTCTCCTCCTGGGTACTCCCTCAACCCCCTTCGTGACAGGGCTGGCCTTTTGGTGAGTTTCGTGGCCCTTATTTGGCTGGCAGACCTGGCATTTTTAATGGATCTTACTCATCTGAATTCACTGAACAAGATTCTGCAAGGCAACGAGCAGCTGGTTCCACACCTGTATGCCAACATGAAAGCTTTCTGTACAAGACACAACTACAAAACTTTAATGCTGCACACTTTCCCTCCTTCACTGTCTGAGATCAAGTCTATTTTTTCAAAGGTTGACCCTTTTGCCAAAAAGGGGAAAATATGTGTCTGAGATTGCATCTCTTGTATCAGAACTCAACCAGAGTTCTCAAGATTTGTTCTGTCATTGAGTCATCATCAGCTTCTGTCACTCCGTGACTTCTATCAGTTTGGATAAAGCCAAGGTTCCTCTGATGAGACGCCACGCAAAAAGAATGATGAGCCTTTTCGGCTTAACATATATTTGGGATCAAACATTTTCTCTGAATCTGAACAAAGGCCAACATAATTCACATTATAGGTGTCAGATAAATGCATCTAGACAATAACAAAAAACACAATAAGAAACCACAACAAGAAAAAACTTTCTTGTGCGAAAGGGAAAAAAGCAAGTGTGACGGAAGATTTCCACCACCTTTCTCCTCTTAAAGGACTCATTCTCCCATGCACCTTTTATTAAGAACACAAGTAGGAGGTTGTAATTTCCAAACAAAGAGACAAGCTGAAAAGTTTATTAGGGGGTGTCGTAAAATTAACCATTTGGGAGGGTTTTCGGTTCAAACCCTATTCCTTATCAGCTAAGGACAGTGTGTCATAAAACCTAGCTGGGGATGAGAAGCAGATAAACAAACACACAACGCTGTTTTCTAAAAAGATTAAAAGTTCAATTTAAGTTAATATTTAAAATACATTTATACAAAAGGTAAAAAGTTCAATTTAAGTTAATACTTAAAATACATTTATACAAATACATTTGAACAATGACAATAATAAAACACTTTCTTTCCCAATAGGTGAATCAGAAATACACAATATTCATGTGGCTTTATGCAACCTAGAGCATGTGGCCCGCCCCTCTATTTAATTTGCTGAATTTACCCCCCAATGAAAAAACTTTGGACACCCCTGATTTGGTTAGCCAAAAATTGTGCAAGTCTTAAAAGATGAGAGAGAGCTGTAATTTTTATCTCAACTATGAGAGAAAAAAAATCCAGAAAATCACATTGTTTAATTTTTAAATAATTATTTAGCAAATTATGGTGGGAAAAAAGTATTTGGTCAATGCCAAAAGTTCATCTCAATACTTTGTGATACCTCGTTATAAAACACAGTTCAACTTCTACTGTCTCACTGTTTTGGAGATTTTTTATAATGCAATTTTGTATGTTGTTGTTTTTTTCCAGTGCATTGTGTCCTGATTAGCTATAGACTAATGCCTATCCATTTCCTCCAGACCATGTCTCCTGTAGAGAATGCATTCAGTTTGCCAACTTCACATAAGTCTTCGATCAAAATCACTTCTTTGGTTTTTATTCTATAATCCTGGACTTATTTTTCATGGATATTGGAACTTTGAGAGTTTACACAAAAGAGAACGGCGTAAAAATGTTCATATCTGTCAGAGAAAGGTGGATAAAGAATGTATGTCTGTATGGCAGAAGTTTGATTAAACGCAAGGGTCAGCAGCTTGTGCACATTAATAAATATTTTTTCAAACTACGGCTTATGCACTCAATTAGAACAGAAAAACAATTGGAAAGACATAAGAAAAAAAGGAAACTTCAGACATGTTGGTTAAGCAAACAACTTCGACTAAAAAAGGAAAACTGGAGTGGAACTACAAAGCTATCCTGACAGAAATAAATGCTCACTGGCAGCCATAAACTCGGCTTGGATGTTGTTCAGAACTAGCTTGAAGCAAATGACCAGCAAATCTGCGAGATGGAATCATGCTTATCCGATGCCGCTGAGGATTTCTACAAGCAGATTCTGGCTGAATATAATGTGACTTCAAGAGTTGGATGAAGTTGGTTGTTGTTGAGTCTGTTGGTAGTCCTTTTATGATTTTTTGTTGACAACCTTATAACTTTTATCCCGGAGCGTAATCACACAGGCAAACAGGAACTAGCATTACGTTTGATTTCCTGCCATTTGATTGGTTAGATAGGCAGATCCAACCAACTTGACCTGCTTTGATTGGACGTCGTGCCGACATCACACACGGATGTAAACAAAAAGAGACAGAGAGACCGCAGCGCTGTCTTTGTCAACATAGTTTAAAATTTTGGATTTTTGGGAAAATAGCAAGTCCTTCCGAGTCAGAGGACTAAAGTCCAAGTCAAGTCATGAGTTATCGATGTTAAAGTCTGAGTCAAGTCATAAGTCACTGCTGTCAAAGTCCAAGTCGAGCCTTTAGTTGTCACATTCATGACTCAAGTCTTACTTGAGTTTGAGTCATGTGACTGAAGTCCACACCTCTGCTTAGTTTTATTGCCATCCAGTTAGGACCATTCAAGATTCAAGATTTGGTTAAAAATACAGAGGTGAGACGAGATGTTGTTTCTCACTAGCATGACATTACAAAGAAGCAAGCGATAAAATAACAATTAAAGAATATAATATAGGAATAAAATAAAATAAATATAAAATAAAAATACAATGGAGACCAGCATCCAGTGTGACTAAAGTGACTGTGTGTTTGGCAGCAGTCTTGTTTGTGGGGGGAGTAGAGTTGGGGGGTTGTGAGTAGAGTTGGGGGGTTGAGGGTAATCCTTTGGGTATTATTGCAGAGTTGAGTTTGTGAGAGCATGTATTTATGAGGAGGACAGCCCATTCATCAGTCTCACAGACTGTGGGAAAAAGCTTTTTTAGCATCCTGCTGGATTGGTAGGTGATACTCCTGAACCTCTTCCCAGATGGCATGAGGGAGAACAGTCCATGAGAGGGGCGCTGGGGGTCTCTAAAGATGTAAGTTGCTATGCGTAGGTAGCGCTGCTCCTCCAGGATCGGGAGAGGTGCACCAACGATCTTGCTCGCAGTCCGGACACTCTTGCTGAGTTGTTTGTCCTGAGCCTTGCAGCTGCCAAACCAGGATGTAAAACTCTGTGTTCTCGATGGTGCCCTTGTGGAAGGTAATGAAGGTGTTGGAATTCCAGCCTTACTTAATCTCTGGAGGGGATGGAGACGCTTCTGTGCTTTCCTGATTACCAGTGTGGAGGTGGTGGAGGAGGACAAGTCGTTAGTGAGATGCACCACCTTACTAACTTGACACTGTTGAGCTTCTCCACTGCAGCACCATTTATGGTCAGATGAGTGTGGTGATTGCCAAGCATCCTGAAGTCAATTATCATTTCTTTTGTTTTGTCCACGTTGATCGTTATTGTCGTTTATGAGACCGATCATTGTTGTGTCGTCTGCAAATTTGACAATGTGGTTGGTGTTGTATCGAGCTGCACAGTCATGCGTGAGCAGACTGAACAGCAGTGGGCTCAGGATGCACCCTTTTGCTGTGCCGTGCTCACTGAGATGGGCCTCGTTGTGTGTTTGCCGATCTTGACTGTCTGCAGCCTGTCTGTCAGGAAGCTGAGTATCCAGTTGCAGATTGCTGTGTCCACGCCTAGTAGCCTCTGTTTCTCCACCAGCTGCTGTGGGATGATGGTGTTAAAAGTCGAGCTGAAGTCGATGAAGAGGACTCTAGCGTAGGTATTTTTCCTCTCCAGATGTGACAGTGTGAGGTGGAGAGTGGTGGAGATGGCATCTTCCGTGGATCGATTTGTTTTGTATGCTAATTGTAAAGGGTCCATGGTTATTGTAAGACTGTTCTCGATGTGCTTTAGGACCTAGCTCTCCAGACATTTGGCCACAATTGGTGTGAGGGCCACGGGGCGAAAGTTGTTTGGGCAGGTTGGATTTGACTTATTTGGGACCGGAGTAATAACAGCAGTTTTAGGGATGGTGAGCACTAATGCCTGCCTGAGTGAGGTGTTAAAGATGTCAGTGAAGACATCTTTCAACTACTGTGCAGTCTTTCAGAACCCGTCATGGGATGTTGTCCGGGCCGGCCGCTTTGCGTGGATTGACGGTGGAGAAAGCCTTCCTCACCTGAGCGGTTGACAGCTGCAATGCTGTGTCCCTGGAAGACAGCGGAAGCATCTGTGCCTGGGTGGAGTTGTTTACTTCAAACCCGGCGTAGAATTTGTTCAGTTCTTCTGGTAGAGAGCAGTTGTTCTGGCATATTGTCGAGAGAGAGAGAGGGGGGGGGGGGGGGGCTTATAGTCTGTGAAGTTCTGAAACCCCTGCCACAGTTGACGTGAATCTTTCTCGCACGCGAAGTGGCTGTTCAGTTTTTGTGCGTGCAGCCTCTTCTGATCCCATGTGACAGGTTTTTCCTTGCCAGACTATATGCTGCTGCATCTCCAGATTTAAATGCCTTGTCCCGGGCTCTCAACAGGGAAAGTACTTCTCCTGTTAGCCAAGGTTTACAGTTTTGTTTTTTTCTGACTGTCTTGACCACTGTCACATCATCTGCACATTTCTAAATGTAGACCTGATGCAGGTCAGTGATATTGTTGTAGGTGGCTGCTTCCCTGAAAATGTCCCAGTGAGTGGTCTCATAGCAGTCCTGCAGTGCTAAACTTGCTTCTTGTGGCCAGATTCTGATTTCTCTGATCTCTGGCTTTTCCTGCTGGTAGAATGTAGGCAAAACCGATGTAAGACTTGCCTGACTGAAGTTGCCAGCCGCTATGTAGAAGGTGTCAGGATAATCCTTTTGAAGTTTGCTGATGTTGTTGTGCAGCTCTGCCATGGCCTTCTTAGAGTTAGCGCTTGGTGGTACATAAACAGCTGTTATGATCACAGCTGTTAGCTCCCGCTGCATGTTGAATGCATTTTACAGACAGGGACTCCAGATGTGGGGAGCAATGGGTCGAAACCACCACAGCGTCTTGGCACCATACATTGTTAAATGACTAGCCCGCATGTTCTTAACATAATAAGATAAATGTAGTACAGCACACATGGGCTGGGAATCATAGGGAACCTCACGATATGATACGATTTGCGATACATTGCTCACGATAATGGTGCTATCACGATATGGCGATATTGTAATAACCTATATATCTCGTCTCTAACAACTCACGATATATCAAACTTTAAGAAAGAAGAACTTGAAAAACTAAAATTTTTGGAAAATATTTCCCCATTTTTATTTTTTAAACACCATGATACTAAACAACCTGTGTCGTATTTGGTGTAATGAATAACAGACTTTTGTGTAACATTTCTGAAATCAGTAATACTATGTCTTTGACAATGACAATTTTCATTTGGAAATATCTGTAAAATTTGATTTAAACAATAGTGAACATGAACAGCAGCCATTATTTAGTACAAAATTGCTGTAAACAGGATAAAAAATGAATGTCAAGTAGCATTGCTATTAACTTTTGAAAAAACAAACCCATAGCCATTGCTTATTTTAAAAATATAGCCGTAAATCAGATATTAATTCTGTGAACAAATTCTAGTGTCTTTGTTTAAAATAAATGACACCATTTAGTGCAAATGTGGTGTAAACAAAAATATAATTCTCCCAGAAAAAAAAACCAAGTACAAGAAAAAAACATCTAGCAGCAAAAGTGGTGACCTGTAGGTACAGCGTGGATCACACACAGGGGTATAATGAACAAAGAGTGGTGAAAAAATGACCAAACAATGACTAGACACGCCTTAAGGAAAAAGAAGATATGATGTAAAGCATTCAGGTACAGGTGACCTGACAAAAAAAAAAGGGAAACCTTCCCATACCTGTTCCAACCTGTCTGCACACATCTCCACCTTTTTCTCCACACACTGCACATGTATGTAATATGTCATTTACAATGCTAACAGAAAAAATAAAAATGTAAACTGCAACCTCGCTGTGCATTTAATGTCCCTTATCCAAAATTTCAGCTCATACAGCTTACCCTTGCAGCCCTGCAGTCTTCTAAATCACAGATAGCCTCTAAAATGTAGGTAGCATTTAAACTGTACTTCATTGGAAACTGGTTAAAACCAAATGATTTACATTTTCAGTGTGGTTGTCCCTATTAACACAGGCATGTCGCTGATTGCAGGTTATCTTTAAAACAGAATGGTTGTGCTTATCTGCTTGCTTATCTGCTTTCAGGCAGGCAGGATGTTATTTCTTTATTCCTCTATGTAAACTTTACACCAGGCAGAGTACACCCAGGAAAGGTGGCCAGTCAGTCGCAGAGGATTAACATTATTTTTTAAGCCTCTAAAACCTGAGACGTCACAGGATACATCTAAATAACATACCTCTTTAACCAACCATACCTCTTTAACCATTTAAGTAATCAACAGGAATCAGCGAATTCTGAGAAAATACCCTTTGCATATCGGCTTTGCATCACTATGCAACACTTTCCTGAATTAAAGTGACACGAGGCCGCTTTTCTCTGCCATAGCAGTGCACTTCACTAAGTGTTGCGTTTTAGCGCAAGGTTACTTTTCTCAGTTTCAGAATCCGCTGGAACAACATTAAACAGTTGAAGAGTTACAGTAAAGCTCAGATATTAAAGAGTTAATATCTCACATGTTGGGCTACTTAGTGGTGGTTAGCACTTTCACTTCACTGCAAAAAGGCCCTGTTTTGAATTCTGGCTAGGACCTCTCTGTATAGAGTTTGTATGTTCTCCTTGTGCAAACATGGGTTTTCCCTGCCACTCCAGCTTCCTCCCACAGTCCAGTCCAGAAACATGAATATGTCATCAGAATATTCTAAACTGACCCTACATGTGTGAATACAAGTGTGTGTAGTTGTGTGATTGTGTGGTGACCTATCCTGGGTGTACATTGCCTTTACCCGACAGTAGTTGGGACAGGCTCCAGCACCCCGAAAAGGATTCAGAAAATGGATGAATGGACTTCAAAGTCAGATTTTTAAATAAATCTCTCCAGCTGTTTTTGTTATGGAACTTACACTGTTAACTGCTCACCCAACATGCTGCCAGTTGGGTCGCAATATTTACAGTATGTCAAAGAGTGTGTGGTATTTAGGCGCCACTGGCGACAGCTCTGGTGTTGAAGGGCAAAAGAAGAAAAAATGAACAGAAAATGTACAAACTGCCAACATTTTTGACCTATTTGCAATGCATTTAGTGTTATCTTCTCTGCAGTATTTTTTTTATTCAAAATGTCTTCACAACATAGGAAATACTGTCATAGCATAATTAGGTAGTCTAATTACGACAACGTGCTTCTTTCATGAGGATTAAAATCTAGAAACAGAAATCTTGCAACACCGTTTTATACGTCAAGAGTTGATGTATAAAAACAACTAGATGTCAAGCAGTCACAATAAGGTGCGAAAATAGTTCCTCCTCAGCAAGTACAAAATAAAAATTACATGAGTAAATAATGCACAACAAGTGTATTCATATATAAAGTTTTTTTTGCAACAGATATTAAAAAGGTAAACATTACCTGAGGTGGAGAGGAACTTCCAGCTGATGGAAGGCTCTGGTTTGCCACTGGCTTGGCACATAAGAGTTACATTTGAACCTTCATTTACCACGATATCTCTTGACAGGTTGATGATCTTTGGTGGCACTGAATAAAAAAAGAAAGAAAAAATGTAATTTAAAGAAAATCAATCACAGGAGTATCTCATCTAAAATGGTTTAGTTAATTTAAAGACAACAGTCAAATTCAAAACAGATGCTTTTCATGGAAAACAAATGGCTTCATGTTGTTAAAAGTTCTCAGTTGCCCATGTGTTTATCTGAAAGTCCAAGTCAACTGGGCATGACTGAGGTTAAACATTTCATTCCTCATGCGAGGTGATTTACTTCTGTATAAGATGAACCCTGGGAAAAAACTTGTTATAGATAAAATAAAATCAACCTGACTGACTGAAGTTAAAAAAAACATGAACTTAACCAGCTCTCCAGCCTTCAGGCCACACCAGCCCTCCAGCTACCAGGCCACACCAGCTCTCCAGCTACCAGGCCACACCAGCCTTCAGGCCACACCAGCCTTCAGGCCACACCAGCCTTCAGGCCACACCAGTTCTCCAGCTACCAGGCCTAAGCAGCTCTCCAGTAACAACTGGACTAGGCTATTTTTCCCTCCTGGTCCTACTGCTTCTTCATCTCCTTGTCTCTTGTTTCTGGAGGTATTTACATAAAATGTTTTCCTTGTGTTATACGTTATGGATTCTATGTCTCCTTGGACCCACAGAGATTTCATTGAATATTGCCTCTGAGAGTATAATTTCTCTAACTGTTTTATTCTTCAACTAAAGTCTATGAAGAAGAAAAACATCAGATCTGTCCAATTCCATATCTCATCCCCAAAGCAACAATTCAATGTGTTGCACATCAGAATGGGTCAAATTTTATCTCTAACGGAACAAATACTAATATGAACAAACGCATTCATAGATTAAAATGTATAATTTCTTTACTGCTTTTGCTCTCTGGTAATGTGCAACTTAATCCCGGGCCTTTTCAAGACATTACACCTGAACACTTTAAATGTAGAACTGGACTTGGATTTCTGCACTTCAATGTAAGAAGTTTGTTGCCAAAACTGGACTTGATCAAGTTATGGGTTCTTACAACTAATCCTGATTATAATTGTTCTCTCAGAGACCTGGTTAAAAAAGTCTGTTACTGACAATGATATTGCTATTCAAGGCTATAATGTGTATAGAGCCGATAGAGCTGCTAAGGGTGGTGGAGTAGCTATCTATGTCAGCTCTAAATTTTGTTGTTCAGTAACTGTATCAATCACTAAACCTAAGCAATTTGAGCTATTAGCTATCCGAGTGAATCTGACAGAGGTTTTATATTTTACTTTAGTTGGTTGTTACAGACCACCTTTATCCAAACCAGAAACTCTGTCCTCTCTCTCTAAAGTGCTCCACAGCCTCTGTGATTCAGAAATATTAATAATGGGGGATTTCAACTGGAATTGGCTTTCTCCTGTTTCGGATCACTTTAAGGAACTGTGTGATTCACTAAGCTTGACACAACTCATTAATAATGTCACCCGATTAAACTCAGTTGATTCAAATAAATCCACTCTGTTGGATATTGCACTAACGAATAAACCCCATAAATTTAGTTCCTCTGCTGTATTCTGCAATGATGTTAGTGATCATTGCACAATTGCAGTAATAAGGGATGACAAAATGGTAAAATCTAAACCCCGCTTTATTTTTAAAAGACATTTTAAAAATTTTGAGCCTCAAGCTTTCTTTCATGATCTTTACAACTGTGATATTCATCGCATTAAGTTAATTCAAGATGTAAAATGCGCCTGGGAACATTTTCATAAGACTTTTTTAAAAATCTGTAACAAACATGCCCCTGTCAAAAAATGTAGGATTTCTGGACGAAATAATCCATGGATCACAAAAGAACTTTTACACATGCTCAGAGAAAGAAATGCTGCCTGGACCAAAGCAAGATTTACTAATTCAAATTCTGACTGGATCACCTTCAGAGCCCTGAGAAACAAATGCACCTCTTTGACTCGGAAAACTAAATCTGACTTCTACATAAATTCTATTTCAACAAATCTTAAAAATCCCACTAAATTCTGGAAACAAATCAAAATGCTAACTGGACAAGATATGAAATCAACTACACCTGCAAACCTTGTAGTGAACTCTGTTGCCATACAACAGATTACAAAACAATTTAACAAACATTTTACTTCAGTGGGCTTAGCTCCTCTTTTATCTTCACCAGTGTCTGGTCATTCATATCCTCTACCGCTTCCTCTATTACAGCATCTTCTGCATCTTCTCATGCAATAAAATTTGTCATCCAACCAATTTCCAATTCAGAGTTGTTACAGTCTCTGAAAGCCATTGACCCAGAAAAATCTCCTGGTCCAGATGATCTAGACCCCTACTTCTTAAGACTTGCAGCTGATTTTATTGTTGAACCCATCGCCCATATTTTTAATCTAAGTATTCAGTCAAACATAATTCCCAAAGTCTGGAAGGCAGCTCATGTTCTCCTTCTCTTGAAAGGTGGAGATCAATCCGAGCTAAACAACTACAGACCCATCTCCAAACTATCAGTTCTTGCAAAAATTCTAGAATCCCATGTAAACTCTCAACTAAAACTCTTTTTAGCATCTAACTCGGTTCTATGTGAAACTCAGTCAGGTTTCAGATCAGGCCACAGTACTGTAACAGCTGCTGTATCTGTAACAAATGACATCATCAATGCCCTAGACAAGAAATTGCACTGTGCAGCCCTATTTGTGGACTTATCTAAAGCCTTTGATTCTGTAAACCATCAGCTTCTACTACAAAAGCTAAGTCTTATTGGTATAGGTGATTCTGCTATTGGGTGGTTTAGAAACTATCTCTCACAGAGAACCCAGTGTGTGATTGTTGAAGATGTAAAATCAGACTTTATGAACATCAATAGTGGAGTCCCACAGGGATCCATCTTAGCTCCTATCCTGTTCACCATCTTTATAAATGACCTGGGTAGTCATTTGCCAAATGTTAAATTCCATCTTTCTGCAGATGATACCATCATTTACACAGTTGCTTCTTCAGTCCATCTTGCTGTAAACGAGCTTCAGGAAGCCTTCAATAAACTTCAGTATTTTCTTCATCAATTACAGTTGACCCTAAATGCTAAAAAGACACAATTCATGATATTTTCCAGGTCTCGTTCACATGATGTACTGAAGGCTGATATTCATACTTTGGAAGGGGTGGAAATTGAAAAAGTGTCCTAGTGTAAATATCTGGGTGTGTGGATTGATGACAAACTATCTTTTACCTCTCACACTGACCACTTGCTAAAAAAGCTAAAAGCACTTCTGGCTTTTTACTACAGAAATAAATCTTGTCTAAGCCCAGGTGTGAGGAAAAGACTTGTTCAGAGCACTTTCCTCCCAATTTTGGATTACGGGGACATTCTTTATATTAATGCTGCCTCGTCAACTCTCCATAGTCTGGACACAGTTTACCACAGTGCACTACGTTTTATCACAAACTCTGCATTCAGAACCCACCATTGTGAACTGTACTCTCTGCTCTCTTGGTCTTCACTCAAAGTCAGGCGACAGAAACACTGGCTAATATTCACATATAAGGCCATTCTCGGCAAACTACCTCAATATCTGTGCCGTCTTCTTTCTCCTGTTAACAACATATATAACTCTCGTTCCTCACTCAAATTGCTTCTTTATGTCCCTAGATTCCTCAGTGAATTAGGAAAAACAGCCTTTTCCATTGCTGCTCCGCTTTCCTGGAATAATATTCAAAACTCTCTGCATTTAAGTGACCTTATTCCCTTGAATTGTTTTAAAGCAAAACTTTCTGAGCTTTTAAAAGAAACATGCACATGTCACCCTTGACCTTTCTGTACCACTTTGAATCAACCTATTAGTCATTGTCCTACTGTTCATTTCAATTTTAATTTTATTGTATTTTGTAATGTATTTTTATATTTCAGTTGTTTTAACTGTATTTTATTTTGTATTGATGCCTTTTGGCCCAGGTCTTCCTTGAAAAAGAGATGCAGTCTCAATAGATCTTCCTGGTAAAATAAAATAAAATAAAATAAAATAAATAGGAGTTTCCATAAATAAGAAATACACAGAGTATGGATCCATTACTTGTTTTTATTATTTATTGGGGCGGCTGTGGTGCAGTGGAAGGTCAGAATATTGTGGGTTTTATTCCCGCCTTGTCAAAGTATCCTTTGGCAAGACACTGAACCCCACCATGCCTCTGGTGGAAGGTTGGCGCCAGTGTTCGGCAGCGGTGCCGCCACCAGTGTGTGAATAGGTCTGTGACTCAAAGCGCTTTAGGCCTTCAAAGAAGGTGGAAAAGCACTATATAAGTATACACCATTTACCATTTTATTGCTCTTTTTCTGTCTGTGTTTACCGTGAGGTAAGGGGGCCCAGGTTGTTCTGTAATAATCTTTTAAACTCTTCTGGATTGTTGAGTCTAATGTCTAGCATGTCTTTCGACTTTACACTGTAAATACTTTTTTATGTTATAACATACTATGGTCTCCAAACCAAGAACTTCTCCTTTTGGAAAAGTTACCAAGCCCTGTTGGAAAATAAAACCACCATGTCTAACTGGTGAGCAGAAAAGGATAGCCTGCTGCTTCATCAGCGTGGTGATGTAAAATCCCACACCGTCACAGCTCTAGTTTATATCTTTTGGGACACAAAAAAAAATGTGACTTCTCCAGTACCTATAGGCGAACCGTTGAGGTCAGATCTTACGAATCGTTCAATACCGGGGCTCAGTACCCATCCCTAGGACAGGGGCACGGTGGGGAACAATCACCGAAGCAGTCGCTTTGCATATAGCCAAAGACATGGTACCCATATACAGTGGTGGACAAAATAGTTGGTACCCCTCAGTTAAAGAAAGAAAGTCCACAATGCTCACTGAAATTACTTGAAACATTCAAAGGTAACAATAGATTAAATTTATGAAAATTAAATATTTAAAATCAGCCATTACTTTTGAGTTTTTGATTAACGGAATTAAAAAAAAAAAATAATGAAATAGGGCTGGACATAAATGATGGTACCTCCATAAAAGACTGAGAACTAATTGCCCAGAGGGTCATGATGAACTCAGGTATGTCCTTTAATTGACATCACAGCTGTTTTTGAATGAATATGAATAAATAGCTTTTATTGTCACATGCAGCTTTTACACTGACATATTTTAAACTCATAATCGGTCAGTCTGCCTATTTAAAGGGAGACAAATAGTCATGTTGCTGTTTGGTGAAAAGGTGTGAACCACGCTGAACATGGGTGACAGAAAGCCAAGGAGAGAATTGTCCCAGAACATTAGAAACACAATTATAGACAAACATGGTAAAGGTAAAGGCTATAAAACCATCTCTAAGCAGCTTGAAGTTCCTGTGAGGACAGTGGCACATCATATTCAGAAGTTTAAGACCCACGGGACAGTAGCCAACTTCCCTGGACGATGGAAGAGGAAAATTGATGACAAACTGAGGAGACGGATAGTTGGAACTGAACTCCAAAGAGCCCAGAACAACCTCCAAAGACATTAAAGGTGAACTCCTAGATCAAGGTACATCAGTGTCAGATCGCACCATTCGTGGTTGTTTGAGCCAGAGTGGACTTAATGGGAGACGACCAAGGAGGACACCACTGTTGAAAGGAAATCATAAAAAAGCCAGACTGGAATTTGCAAAAATGCATGTTGACAAGCAAAGCTTCTGGGAAAATGTCCTTTGGACAGATGAGACTAAACTGGAGCTTTTTGGTAAGGCACATCAGCTCTATGTTGGTAGACTGAAAAATGAAGCATCCAACCAAAAGAACACTGTCCCTACTGTGAAACATGGAGGAGGCTCATTTCTGTTTTGGGGCTGCTTTGCTGCATCTGGCACAGGGTGTCTAGAAGTTGTGAAGGTAAAATGAAATCTCCAGATTATCAAGGCATTCTGGGTAGGAAAGTGCTGCCTAGTTTTATAACTCAAGCTTGGTCTCAGCTTGGTCTCCTGGGGCAGGGCCCCACGTTCGGCCCTCCCGGCGTGGCGGGGGGCTGCTCTTCTGTTTGGGCTGGGGCTTGCACTGTCTCCCTGTGCCTTCCTGCTCTATGAATTTGGGGGGCCCTGTGGCGGTCCTGGTGGCCCTGGCCTGGGTGGCGGATGTGATTGACCGGCGAGCGGTTGTTTATCTATGTGCTACAGTGTGGGTGTTGAGGGGGGTACTGGCCCTTTAACATCCCTCTCTCTTCTTCACTCATTTTCTTTTCCGTCTGTTCCAACAACAAAAAAACTGTTACAAATACAAGTAAGATATATAAAGTTTAGCCTAAATTACGAAAAGGGGTTTATTCAAATATACACCTACTGTGTCAAATGATTCATAACTCCCTGTAAAAGTAGAATATGTCCAAAACAAGGGGCTTTCAGCTGTCATCTGTTTGATCAGTTGTTGGACAGGACAAGTTAATAAAAAAAATAAAAAAGAGCTTTAACTTTAGGGACACTTTAGCATTCTCTGATGAAGTCGGTGCTGCTGAGAGGCGGTTCCCTGTTGCAGCGTGTCCGGTTGTTATGATCAGCTGTTTGCTCTGAGCATGCCTATTGAGCCACTGGGATTTAGACACAACACACCATGAGATATTTTGAATAGACGGTGGGGACGCCGGGCCGGAGCCTGGGTCAAAGCAAAGAAGTGAAAACATAAGCCCGTTGTTCCTGCGATCATCACGGGGAATGTACGCTCTCTGGCTAACAAGACGGATGAGCTGGCATCGACAATCAACACCCAGAGGGAATACTGTGAGAGCAGCTTGCTGTGTTTCACTGAGACGTGGCTTCATCCACATTCTTCAGACCAAAGTGTTACTTAACCCGGCTTTGTGACCGTGCAGGCAGACAGAGAAAGGAGGGGGAATAATAGAGTCCGTGAATGAGCGATTATGCAATCCAACACACATTTATGTCAAGGAATTTCAAACTCTTGGCGGTCGGGCTGCGGCCTTGTTTTCTACCTCGGGAGCTTACATCCGCCATTGTGGTTACCGTTTACATTTTCCCATCAGCAGACGCCGCTACTGACGTCATCACCAACACTATTTCCCGGCTAAAGGAAAATCAACCAATTGTATTTATAGTAATCACTAGGGGCTTTAACCATGTTAACTTAGACGGGACTCTTTCTGAATTTACAAAGTAAGGGGACTGCCCCACCCATGAAAACAACATCCTTGATCTGCTGTATGCTAATGCACAGGGACCATACAGCCCCAGAGCCCTTCCCCCTCTTGGGAGGTCAGACCATAATCCTGTTCTGCTCTCTCCTAAGTACGTTCCTATGGTCAGGACAATGGCCAGGAAGGTATAGAAGTGGACTTAAGAGGCTGAGGAGAACCTGTAGGACTGCTTTGATTGCACGGGCTGCGATGCTCTCTGTCTGTGCCATGGTGAGGACATCAACAGCATGACTGTATAACTGAATACATTCAATTACCGTAATTACCGGATTATAACCCGATACTTTTGTCACACGCTTTCAACCCTGCGGCTTATTCAATGACGCAGCTAATTTATGCATTTTTTTCTTTTTTTATGCATTTTTTTTTTAACGGCCGCTAGGGGCGCTCGAGCAGATTGGGTACGAGTGAGATAGGGGGAATATGGTATATATAAATATTCCAATCCGCCCCTGCAGAGGAAAACCTCCATGGTTTCAGTGCACAGGAGGCACGTGCCGCGCAGAGGCGCGCGCCTATACGTTACTGCTGCTCTGAGTGACTTTTTTTTTCTCTGTGACTTTTACCGGTATGTTTTTTTTTAACCAGCCCTGTTAGTGCTGTTACTACCATATTGCTGCTGTGTTACTGCCTCGTCATAGGCACTGATGGGAATGGAGCTGTGACGGTGTGGGTTTTTGATCACCGCTGTGATGAAGCAGCAGGAGTTGCGGTTTACCCACCCCCCAAACACAAAATCCCCCGGCTGCGTCTTCGCAAATGAAAACCGGTACAAATAATAATTAAAATACAGTATTCTTTATCAACAAATAACAATCTAACTAATGAACTAACTGAATAGGTGTTGTTGAATGACTATGTGTATGTGTGTCAGCAACTGCTTGTGTAAGAGGAAGGGGCAGGAGCAGAGCACAAGTTAGTGAGGCTACGTTAACACTGCAGGCTGAAACGACCCAATGCGACCTGTATCTGATCTTTTCATGACAGTCTAAACGACACAGATCCGATCTTTTCAAATGCGACCCAGGCCACTTGGTTATGTGGTCCTGAATCCGATACGTATCCGATCTTTTGAAATGCAACCATCGTCTGAGCGGCCAGGCCACATGTATCCGACTCGTACGTCACTGATACGCTAAAAACGCCATCATTCTGCGTTGAAGTAGGTGGGAACGAGAACATAAACATCAAAAATGCTGCTGAGATCATTTAGTGGAAGGGAAGCGAGGTCACCGATTGGATTCATATTTGGAGTGACATCTCTATTCAGGCCAAACTCAAGGGCTCTTATCGCAACAGGGCGGTTTTTGAAAAAGTTTCCAGCGAAATGGCCGAGCGTGGTGTTGAACCTTTCAGGGATTACTTTTTTCCCTTTTCGACAGTGGTCAGAAGCGCGGGGGACAGAAGACGGATCCTCCTTTGGCGTTCACTTCCTGTTCGGACCCTCAGATTCTCCAGAGTGGGTTAATAAAGAGTCAATAGCATTTATTCTGGGGGAAACCTTTTATTATTGTTCTCCTTCCTCTCTAACAAACAACATGAACGCGCGCCCCAACTGCGCCTGTCACTGCCCCTCAGAGAGGAGAGAGCGCGTGCAGCTCAGTAGTGCCCTTTCCTCTTACACAAACACGCGCGCGCGGCCCCAGCACATACACATCCCCATTCGACAACAGTAGGTACAGACGATTCTGGCTCCAATGCCTTCTTAAAATGAGAAAATTGTAATTATGCTGGCTCCTTTATGAAAATTAATGTAATAATACAAAAGGAGCTCCACTGTTGACAATACTGTTGTTGACATCCATTGTTAATGTTAGCTACTTTTGCAAAGAACGAGTGACTACCGTTGAGTACTCTTCTGTGCATGCGGGTCACTTCTGGGTCATTTCACGGTCAAACGGGAGATCACAAAAGTTTGCATTTAATTGGAAGTGTGAACGGCCTTGCATAAAAAATATTGGATTTTTTCAAAAAATAGGAATTGAGCATTAAAGCCCTACAGTGTGAACGTAGCCTGAGAGTGCTGCCTCTTGCGCTGCACGTGCTTCCCCCTCCCTGCGCTGTACCCGCTCCCTCCTATTTCTTACAATAGCGCGGTTTCAGCACAACCTAGTTCTACCATCTCATTATGTGCAATATAATCTCATCATGTGCAATATATTAAGTGCAATATATCTCTGCCATCATGGGCATAGCTGTTTTTTTTGTTTTGTTTTTGTTCTAACTACCTCTCTGCAGAAATTTCTATTGTACATTTGGTACATTTTGTGCTCTTCATTTTGTGAAATTATTTTGTTTTATTATAATATTATTTTGTGAGATTACTTTTCTCATGCATGTTTGCACTGAATAGTGAGCGGCTTTAATTTCACTGTATGCGAGTGTGATGCGAATTGTACATGTGTATAGCGACAATAAAGGCATTCTATTCTATTTTATTCTACAACACATGTTTCAATGTGGGCACATGCGGCTGATAGACAGGTGTGGCTTATGTATGTACAAAATGGTTTATCCTTTAAAAAAAAATTTATGGGTGCGGCTTATAATCATGCCCTCGGGGACTGTCTGTTGTTACGCCAACAACAATTAGTGAATTACAAGTGACCTGATGTGATCAATGCTTGGACCAGTAATGTATATCGATGCCTGGACCACAAATTTATTCGCTCCAGCGTGCACTTCCGGTTTGCCACACACCTGACTCTCATTCATTCAATCAACGACAGCATACTTAAGCTCTGCACTGAGCTCAGTGTGAAGTATTGTTTGTGCCACTCTTCCTGCCTTATCCAGCCTTATACTGGGACTTGATCTTCTGTCTCCTGACCGTGTTTCTGACTGTTTGCCTGTTGCCTGCCTTGACTCTTGCCTGGATCCTGATTACCGTAATTTCCGGACTACAAGCCGCTACTTTTTTCCTGCGCTTACAGCCCTGCGGCTTATTTAGTGACGCGGCTAATTTATGGATTTAATTGGCGGCCGCCATGAACGTACATTCGGGCTCGGTGAATGGTATTGTATTCGCCATTCAACTGCAAGCACAAGTCACTTGTTTTTTAACACGCCTTCAAGCAGCCAAACAGCATGGACGTCACTTCAGGTCTTAGACACTTCAGTCATGGTTCAACAAAAAGAAACACGCATGCCCGGCCGCATCCCAGAATCCTTTGGTGCCATTAGACCCAACGTGCACGTGATCGCTGCTACAATATGATGAAGCTTTCAAGTTAAAAGCAATCGTTAAAAGCAGCGTGAAAAATCCCCCATCAGTAAATGGAAATGCCGGTCAGCTGCGTGACGGAGAGAACAGCGCATGCTCAGGAGTGTATTTACCTCTAAGTCATAGTGACTCGGCTGGCTGCACGTAAATATGTGTGAATAACATCAGCCTTTATTTTGTCGGGACACGACTGGAAACACAAATCCATGTGGTCGTTTTTACGGTTTCTGACTGAGCGGAATTTTGCATTGAAAAGCTCACAGCCGCCGTGTGAGCTCGGATAGGAAGGGGAGACAAGGAGCCCGCTTGGTGAGCGCGGAGCAACAAGTGTTTGTTGTGAAAGGAAGCTTCTGACGAACGCGCCGCGCTGAGGCGCGCGCTATTTTACTGGTGTTTTTTTAACCAGCCCCGTTAGTACCATAATGCTACCGCGACACAAGTGGAAGGAGAGCTGTTCCTTTTCACCCCTCCATGCACTGCTGCTCCTTGCTCATTCTTAAACACGTACAACAGCGTGGCGAGCCGGGCGTTGGCCCCGCCTTTAGCCCCTAAGACTCATGGGAAATGGGGGATCGCGGATGTAAATTTCCTCATCATAACTGAGGGATGTAATGTTGATTATATGGTTACTGTTAGTAATTTTATGTATGATTCCTAGTTTGTCAATAAGTAAAAAAAATAAAATAAAATAAAAATTAAAGCCGCAAGCGGCGTTGTATGGCCCGCAGACGCAACCCGCCTTCCACGCCCAACTCTACGCACCACCGTCCTCACCGCCCACGTTGATAAAGGCTAGTCAAAATTGCTCAAAATGCTAATTATGCTAACTATGCTAGCTATGCTAATGTGGCTAAAAGTGCTAGCATAGCGATCAGCATCATTAACTGACTCAGAAAAACACATTACCTAAAATTCTAATTATGCTAACTATGCTAGCTATGCTAACATAGCTAAAAGTGCTAGCATAGCGATCAGCATCATCAACTGTCTCAGAAAAACACATCACCTAAAATGCTAATCATGCTAACTATGCTAGTTATGCTAAAATAGCTCAAAGTGCTAGCATAGCGATTAGCATCATCAACTGACTCAGAAAAACACATTCCTCCATTGGTGAGAGCTGTATGTCATAAGTTGATAAAAAACCCACTTTTTCCAAAATGGCGGCTTTTCTGTTGATTTTATCTCCATAGCAACCATTTTATGTTTTGGTCCCCTCGGGAGGACGCACAGATTGACGTCAGTTTCGGACAAATCGGTAAAAGTAAACTTTTTGTTGTCCTTAGCAACAGTGGTTTTATGCTAACCACGCCCACATTCCTTATATGTCCATATCCAGTGTTTTTCAATGTATTCAGTTTCAGGCATTAATGCATGCATTCAATTTTCATTGTATTGTATTGAAATATATGGGAGTTATAACAGTGCGCCACTTTGCTAGCTCGCCACGCGCACGCCGTTTAAAATCTACAACTTCTAATTCCAACATTTTGTCCAGAGTAGCTGGCCGTTGGTGCCCGAAAAGTTACGAGACGATTGATGAAAATTCCAACGACGAGTTTTCGTTTGTATCTGGTGCTAAAGGTGCTTTTTTGAGAAAATTCCAGATGGCGGCTTTTTCCCAAGGTCAAAGGTCAACGACACTTCTGGGGTGTTTGTAGACTGGAGCTGGCAGCAAGTGTGTGCAATTGCGTGAAAATCGCTCAAACAAAAGTGTCTTTTCCCCATATTGTGGGAAAACACGAAAATCGCCAATTCTCAGAGTTCGCCACAAAATGGCCGCCAAGCCGTAGGTCGTGCGGCCGTCCCATAATGATTTCTAAACATCTTTGGGATATCCCCGACACGTGTGTCTTGGTTTCGCGACTGTATTTTGAAGTACATTTTGTTCGGCCCCATACGCGATTTTCGGCCCATTCATTTTTTTGACGGGATCGCGGGCCGTGATGTCATCGTCTTCGGGGGGGTGACGTTGACTTTGTGGAAAATTCATTTGCAATTTATTCCAGGTGTGTGCACATTTTGGTGACTTTTCGAGCATGCGGCGGGGGTCAAATTCTCGCTGAAAGGCGGCGAAGTCGTCGTTCCAACTGCGAAAACAATATGGTCCTTGCAGTCAGTGACTGCTGCTGCGGGCCATAATAAAAAAACCCATAACTGAGGAACTTGTGAACAGAATAGAGCTCCATGCTGTTTCAGATGTGGGTGTACCTGAATACATGAGCTTGAGTCAAGGCAGTACCCGCCCACAGTGTGGTTATGAGACATGCTCGCTCTGGGAGCCAAGATGCGCTTTGTCGAGGCAGCGGCTTGTATTCTGATGCGGCTTGTGTATGTAAAAAAATACTAAAGCACGTGAAAATAAGTGGGTGCGGCTTGTAATCGGGTGCGCTTTGTAACCCGGAATTTACGGTACCCCTTCTATCCTCTGATGAACTTATGCCTGTCATTGACGCCTGACCCTGAGTTAGCTTTGTGGCCTTTTAGCTGAGCAAATAAACCTGCTGCAATCGGTTCCACCTGTTTGCCTGTCCTTGTGACAAAAACAAAATAGAATATATTTTTTACAAAGAAAGATGATCTGAGACGGGGTTGAGTTCTCAGTGTCATAATGGTGTTCTAGGAGAAAACTGTATTGCTGCTTTTGAGGTTTTTACAAATCAACAACTTTGTTTAATTTAATCTTTGTCATCTGTAAAATCAAAAATCTGTTTTGTTTTGTTTTTCCACAAAATTTCTTTTGCATTTTAATTAAAAATTTTTTTTTTTTTTTTGAGAAACGGGAAGCTTAAAAATATTAAACACAAACTTCGGCCCCGTTTGGAAAGGTCTGTAAAAATATTGTCTGACATTTAACCAATCAGTGGCCTGAAAAAGGTTGGAGACCACTGCTCTAGAGAATACTGAAACAAGTCTCAAAAACAACAAATTGCTATGAAGTCATAAAGCATACATGTTTCCAAATGTTGGTTTTCTTTTAAGGTTACTTGGTGCTGAAATCACCTGTAGAGCTGAAATGACCTTGTCTCTTTTTTTATTACCTTGAACAAGGATGTGCACTGAGGTTGTTCTTGGCCGACTGCTTGTCTGGACCGCACACACGTACTGCCCTTCATCTGTCATGTCCACATTGTCAATCTTGATTGTGAACTCTTCTTGGTTAAAAGTCACCAGACTTACTCTAGGATCCACTGACCACTTGTCTTCCCCAGCATAGAGAATACTAGACCGGTTTAGCCATGCTGTGCGTGTAACAGCATTTCCCTGTTCACACCTAGGAGAGAACAAACACAAACTACTTTAGTCTTTTTTTTTGGTACAAATATTCTATAACTGACACTTACTGAAATAATCTGTATTCTTGCTTTAAATAAGTCGACCAGAAAAATATCTTTACCTTGACTTGTAGAACAGACTCTTTTTGTGTCTAATCTAACAATATTCATTTCCTGTTTGGTCACTTTCCCTAATGCATCAAATTATGCAGAGAACAAGTGAAGTTTTAATAAAAGCAAGTTTTAATAAATTTTAACATCCCTGGTCAGAGAGTTCTTGTCCAAGGCTGGAGCAAGAGCACTACCATCAAATCTTTTTATTTAATTGCTGTTTCCAACAGAGTATCGCTCTGACTTACCCATTAGCAAAATGTTACTATGAAGTCATAAAAATCTTTAAGGAATAGTTAATTATGATAACAGAAGGCACTGGTAACACAAGCCCCAAGGATTTCACCAATCAGAAGTGGCCCTAGAAAACGAAGCAACAGACACTCCTGCTTTGCAGGTGGTTGGCTAAATAAAGCAAGTGATTTTATGATAGTAGATTGCCTCTTTACACTTTTACCCAGGATTGTTCAGACTTTCAACACATCCACCATATTAATTTGCCAGTACCACAAGAGCAGGCGGCGATGGAAACATCAAGAAGAAGGAACATGACAAAGTGGAGAAATAGCAGGGACTCAGAGAGGAACTATAGAAAGCATGGAAAGTGACATTGGTAATTGGAGCACTCTGGACACTAACCCCCAAGCCGGAGGAGTGGCTACAACAGATACCTGGAAAGACCTCAGACTTCTCAGTCCAGCAAACAGCTAGGATACTGCGTAGAACCCTCAAGCTCCCAGGCCTCTGGTAGAGGACCTGACACACATACATTCCCATTCAAAGAGTTTTCTTTATTTTCATGACTATGAAAATTGTAGATTCACACTAACGGCATCAAAACTATGAATTAACACGTGGAATTATAAAGAAAGTGTGAAACAACTAAAAATGTCATATTGTAGGTTCTTCATAGCAGCCACCTTTTGCTTTGATTACTGCTTTGCGCACTCTTGGCATTCTCTGGATGAGCTTCTAGAGGTAGTCACCTAAAATGGTCTTCCAACAGTCTTGAAGTAGTTCCCAGAATGCTTAGCACTTGTTGGCCCTTTTGCCTTCACTCTGCGGTCTAGCTCACCCCAAACCATCTCCATTGGGTTTACGTCCGGTGACAGTGGAGGCAAGGTCCTCTGGTGCAGCCCCCCATCACTCTCCTTCTTGGTCAAATAGCCCTCACACACCCTGGAGGTGTGTTTGGGGTCATTGTCCTGTTGAAAAATAAATGATGGTCCAACTAAACGCAAACCGGATGGAATAGCATGACTATGATGCAAGATGCTGTGGTAGCCATGCTGGTTCAGTATGCCTTCAATTTGACATAAATCCCCAACAGTGTCACCACCAAAGCACCCCCACACCATCACACCTCCTCCTCCATGCGTCACGGTGGGAACCAGGCATGTGGAGTCCATCCATTCACCTTTTCTGCGTTGCACAAAGAGACGGAGGTTGGAAACAAAAATCTCACATTTGGACTCATCAGACCAAAGCACAGATTTCCACTGGTCTAATGTCCAGTCCTTGTTTTCTTTAATCCAAACAAGTCTGTTCTGCTTGTTGCCTTTCTTTAGCAGTGGTTTCCTAGCAGATATTCTACCATGAAGGCATGGTTGACACAGTCTCCTTTAACAGTTGTTGTAGAGATGTTTCTGCTGCTAGAACTCTGTGTGCCATTGACCTGCTCTCTAATCTGAGCTGCTGTTAACCTGCCATTTCTGAGGCTGCTGACTCGGATGAACTTATACTCTGCAGCAAAGGTGACTCTTGGACTTCCTCTCCTGGGGAGGTCTGCATGTGAGCCAGTTTCTTTGTAGTGCCTGATGGTTTTTGTGACTGAACTTGGAGACACGTTCCAAGTTTCCCAATTTTTTGGACTGATTGACCTTCATTTCTAAAAGTAATGATGGCCACTTGTTTTTCTGTACTTAGCTGCTTTTTTCTTGCCATAATCCAAATTCTAACAGTCTATTCAGTAGGACTATCAGCAGTGTATCCAACTGACCTCTGCACAACACAACTGATGGTCCCAACCCCATTTATCCCTTGTGCTATCCTATGGGGTCAAGATGACCATTGACGTGTTCTCCCTACCATGACAAAGGTGGATAAAGGTGGAAAGATTTCATGTAATCCATGGACACCAGTGAAGATCACAAATCATTGAAGGAAAAAAGGTTCAGCGCAGTCTTATGGGGTCTAGATGACCCAACTCCAATTTCAAAGTGCCTAGGATAGCACAAGGGGCTAAAGGGCAAGACATCACACTTATTAAACCTGACAGGGCACACCTGTGAACTAAAAAACATTTCAGGTGACTACCTCTAGAAGCTCATTAAGAGAATGTCAAGAGTGTGCAAAGCAGTAATCAAAGCAAAAGGTGGCTACTTTGCAGAACCCACAATATGATATATTTTCAGTTGTTTCACACACTGACCAAAAATATAAACGCAACTCTTTTGATATTGCTCACATTTTTTAATGGTATGAACTCAAAGATGTGAAACATTTTCCACATACATAAAATAACCAGTTCTCTGAAATATTGTTCACAAATCTGTCTAAATCTGTGATAAGTGAGCACTTCTCCTTTGCCAAGACAATCCATCCCACCTTGCAGGTGTGCCATATCAAGATGCTGATTAGACAGCATGATTATTGCACAGGTGTGCCTTAGACTGGCCACAAGAAAAGGCCACTCTGAAATTTTCAGTTGTATCACACAGCACAATGCCACAGATGTCGAAAGTTTTGAGGGAGCGTGCAATTGGCATGCTGATAGCAGGAATGTCCACCAGAGCTGTTGCAAGGGCAGGGGTCGGCAACCATGGCTCCGGAGCCACATGTGGCTCTTTCATCCTTCTGTTGTGGCTCCCTGTGACTTTGGAAAATAATGATTATTTTATAATAATAAAATTTTACTTTAGTTTGTTCATTTTTCATGGCATTTCAAAGGCGCTGCTGGGTCCATACGAAGCGCGTGCCACGTAAAAACCAGCTCCCTGAATGAGCTCGTATTTAGCGGACGAGAATTGCAGAGCTGATAGCAGGAGGAGACACGCGGGGCGGCTTCAATAAACACTCCGGTTGTCCGGAGTGATCTTCTGCCGGGAACTTGACGTGCCGAGGGCAGAGAGCAACTTTCTGATGACAGACTGAGAGTTCGCGCCAGTGTTGCCAGATAGAGTCACAGTTTTCCAGCCCAAAAGTCATCTGAAAACTGCCAGACCCAGCCATAAACTGCCCAAAACAGCTTTTGTTTTGTTTTTTTTTCGTACTGGACTGATTTAGCAAAATAAAAGATTTTTCTAAATAAAAGATAGTTCAGACTAATAATAAAATGTGTACACTATTGAATATTTCTTCAGCGGGCCGCCTTCTTCCATTCATTTGCTTAACCCACTCTATACCCACTATAACCTGCGTCCGGCTTTTTCATCCTTGTGCTCTGCTAGAGCGCCCCGACTATCGTGTCAACCTCTAATGCCCGTATTTTGCGCTCTCTGTGTAGGACACACTGAGGAGCGTGGGGGAAACAACTCTCAGCTGCAGAGGATGTGAACAGGTGAACGGGTAGAGAGGTAAAGCAGGTAGAGAGGTGGGGGAGGGGCTTTGGCTTCAAACTCTGTCAGAGAGATGCAAACACGGGCGTCAGATTATTTCGCAGCTTTCCCTGCGGGAGTTGAAGCAGAGACTCTCTGGGATGCTTTTATGAACTCAAACATGGAAACATGATTACCAATTAGAAGTCTTCAAAATAATAAACTTGATCTCTCCACATTCCTTGTGTCTACCATGCATTGACAAACACATCGCTCCATGCAGCGATCAGACCATAACTTCAGCTGGTAGCTCCTCCCACACGTAGCTGCAGTATCATCCTTTAAGAATACAATGTGCATTTGCAGTGATGCATGTTTCAGAGGATGTCCGATTTGCCAATCTACATGTCAATCAAGTCCCGTACTTCTCAGTGAGGACTTTGATTGGCTGGTGGATTTTTAAGAAGTACTTTTTTTTATTTTTTTTATCTTTTCTGGCCGATCTACACTCATGTCCTTGAAGATCGACCGGTCGATCGCAATCGACGTAATGAGCACCCTTGATATAATATATACATGCATATAATATATACATGCATAATATATATAATGATGTCAAAACGGGTTGTGGCTCCGGGTGCTTTCTTTTCATTAGGGGCGGTCCCAAATGGCTCTATGGGTATAAAAGGTTGCCGACCCCTGTGTTAGGGAATTGAATGTCCATTTCTCCACCATAAGCCGTCTCTAAAGGTGTTTTCAAAAATTTGGCAGCACATCCAACCGCCTCACAACCGCAGACCACGTGTAACCACACCAGCCCAACTTCCCGCAGAAGGGTGAGAGGGGTGTTTCTGTATATATAAATAGATGTTCTGTTTCAGGTCCTATAGCCAGGACTTGAGCCACGGACCTTCTTGCTGTGTGGAAAAAACTTTTGTATCTTTTTAAGATTAAAAATGCATAAATTAAATACAATGATCAATTATTATTTTTTAGAGATGTCTATTCTGTGTGGGTTTTCAATGTTTCTTTGGTTAAAAAGTAGCAAATTTCCTCCTACCCTGCACCCACACTGTGCTGCACACACTGACTGAGCTGCAGCTAAAGCATGCACTTAAATGTTTCGATCTTTTTCATCATAAAAGACGCTTTATTTTTAATGACCTCATTTGCTCTTTTCCATGCACGAGCAAAGAAGTTAGTGTACGGAAGAAAAAAATTGAAATGACATTTTAAAACAACACACTTTATTGCCAATTAAATATTGAATAAGCTACTCGGTAGGGTTCATGTGTCAATAAATCTGCCTCACTAGCAGTGAACGTCACCACACGTCATGCATAATCTATCCATTCAACTCACTTTTGGGTCTATGGGTTTGCCAGTCCGTTGTAGGCCAGTGTTGTCCTTGTGCACAGACCATTTACAGAAATTTACAGACCATGCGCTGTAAATGACATTGCCCACAACTTTGAGCTGTTGTTGTTCCATGTCACTTTAATGCTTGTAAAATGTCAATGATAATGACAATACAATGTTTAGCAGTGTAAAATCTTCTTAACCTGACATGTTTCTCACGCAGCTTTCTACTGCAGTATTATTCATTCACTGAGCTTCTGGAAGTGGTTCTTTCTTTCACAAATGTTTGTAGAAGCGCGACTGGAACTTAGGTTCATGATTTCACACATCTGTGACCAATGAAGTTAATCGAACACCTGAGTTTATTTGAATGTAAGGGAGAATACTTCTGGCAAAATAATGTGCTCAGCTCTTTTAACTGCAAATAGTGCCATGTTGCAACAAAGGCAACCATTTTGTTGTTTCTGTCAGGAACTGGTGGTGTAAGACCCAAAATGCAGGAGACCAGGCTTTTTGGCAGAAACTTAAAACATTTAATAAATAAACTGAAAAATGAAAAAACCCTGAGAGCAACAAAGGAGTGACCAAACAGAGCAGAACAGATCAGATGACCTGACATTGAGGAACTGAAAACACTTAAATAGACTGAGGGTGATTGAACCTGGTGAGATGGACAAGGAAAACAAAACATGACAAAAAAACACCACAAAAACCTAAGCACAGAATCCTCACAGTACTCCTCCCCAAAAGGGAAGATCCCAGATTTCCAAAACACCTGTGAGGAGGGGCCTGGAGAAACAAAATACAAAAACAAGTACCTGAAGTGGTGCCCAGCTGCCTGCACTCTAGTTAACTTGTGGGGTCAACGCGGGGAACGCGTTGATCTAATCCAGGGGTCAGCAACCTGCGGCTCCGGAGCCGGATGCGGCTCTTTCGCCCTTGTGCTGCGGCTCTATGTGATTTTGTAAAATAACTGTCATCTTCTAAGATTTTTGTGGGAGCGGGCAGGAGGAAAGAGCAGGGTGAGCACGCGTGTCTGCGCTGTGAAGACGACCAGGGTCTGTTATGGGATGGAAAGTTCTTCTAAAAAGACAGCCAGTGGCGATCTCGTAGGGACACATGAACGCCAAAATATAAAGCTTTTTTTTTTCCTAGACTAAAACCCCCCATTTCCGCGTTAAACTAATTAAATTTGCGTTAGGGCGCCCTTACTATCCTATCAACTGTTTGCTATTATGACCGTATGTTGCGCTATCTGTGTAGAACCCGTTATGGGGGGGTTGCACGCTGGGGAAAACGACTTGGAGCTGCAGAGGATGTGAACAGGAAGAGAGGCGGGGCTTAGAGTCACCGCATGTGATTCCAGACCTGCAACAAACTAATAGCTGCTTCTTAATAGAAAATAGTGGTCATCCATAAAATGAATTTACTTTATTGGGTTTACTGGATTTAAAAAAAAAGGAAAGGAGTCTGCCTTTGTTTTCATCATTTTACTCATCTTAACTCTGGGTGTTTGACAGACGGAAAAGTCTTTTCAAGGTTGTCAAAAATTGACAAAAGATCAAAGGAAACATCACGCTCAATAATAATTAAAATAAATACTTAAATAAATATCCTGACAGCATTTTAAATCAATACAAGTACGGCAAAATGAACTATGGCGATATATAGCCAAAACCAGTGTTGCGGCTCCCTCTGGTTCCATTTCTGTAGTAAACAGATCCAAATGGCTCTTTGAGTGGTAAAGGTTGCCGACCCCTGATCTAATCTAATACATTTTTTTTTCAAATGTTAATCCAAATGATTTATAATAAAGCTGCTCAATAGACCTGGCCCTGTTGCCTTTCTACAACAAAGATGATCTTCCTGCTGATCCTGTCCGTTCACAGCCTTCTATCTGCATGTCTGCATTTAAAGCACGAAGAGATCATTTCTCATTAAAATGCAGGAAAAAATTGAGTTTCTTCTTTAGAAATATATTTTTAGTTTACTCTTTGTGTTAATACAAAATGATTGAGAGACTTGCTGTCACGTTTGAACGTTTATCAGAAGAGTTAATGAAGCAGGAAGTCCAAATCTGTGAAGAAGTTTCTAACTTTACCAAGTCCTCTGAATCCTGCACTCTGATTGGTTGACTCCGCCTCCTCTAACCCTCCCTCCCCCCCTTGTTCCATTTTCGGACACAGATCAGTTTAGACACAAGTTTCTTGCAAGGAAGCGCGCCTGTGATTTGCGCCAGCAGATTGGAGCACACGCAGAAGCACATTTGAGCAGTTGTAATTACAGATTTGAAGTTGGAACTCTAAATGAACACATGCAAATGGAAATTTGTCAGTTCACAGCAGAAGATTTTTACACACAGATGCAGATTTTTGATGCACAAGTATTCACATTCTATATTACAAGTTCTCAAATCAAATCTACAAGTGCGTTCTTTTTGGAACATTAATACCTTCATATGCTAGACAAGCCAAGGAAGCAACCAGCAGAAATAAATTGCTGATTTGCTGTTGCCCAAAAGAGTTTGATCTAATCTGCGTTTCATTGAGCTATGCTCTCTGGGCTTGGCTTTCCCAAAACATTTTCCACTTCTTTGGTAAATGAAATGTATTTTGGATGTGAGGACATCTGCTGTACCTCGTCTGCTCAGGCCAATCTGGACTTCAGTTTATCTACTCATCTTCTGCACAGTCTGAAGCATGGCTGCAGCCCCAGAACGGCGCACTGATGGTTTTCCCCCCTCCCTAACGCCCTGTCCTTCCATCTTATATCGTGTAACATTTTGTTTTGTGCGTTTTTTCTTGTATAGCAGGTTCTTTTTTTTACTATTGCCCTGTCAAGAGGAGAGACGTATGTTCTTTTATTGCTACCGCTGATCCTCTCATATAATTTGCACATCCCCTTCTTCTACACCTAGAAAAGAGTAATTTTGTTGTACCTGTACTTTTAGTGTTTCACAATGAAGGCTATTTATTCATTCATTCATTCATTCATTTATCCATCTAGTCACCTCCATCTAACCCACCCTTCCTCTGCACCTTCCTCGCTCACCAATCACCCTCATGTCTTCAATGTACCGCATTGTCTGCAGTATAAGTTGCTCTGGGGAATAAGTCACACTTTTGGGAGAAAAGTGCAACAAATCTGCCAGGCCTGACATAAAACTGCACATCGGAAGTGATTTGCATGTCAAACTTGCATCCACTGCCAGATTCTCCTCCACGTTTGTTTTGGATGGCATGGTCTCCTGCGTTGCTCCTAGTAGCAAATGCTGACACACACCTACAGCCCTGTTACATGTTTTTAAAAAATAACAACAGACCTTTTTGTTATATTAATATAAACAACAGATCTTATGTTTCATGAATGCATGTGGAAGGTTATTGGGATGATTTTTCCTCTTGGTGTTGAAAAAACAAAAAGTACTTTTTGGAGTCATCTCAGGTGATAATTCATTTAGTTCTTACTGTTTTTTTTAAAAGTGGAAAATTTTATATTCACAAGAACTGTTTTTTTGAAAATCAAATACCTCTTTATGTTTCACAAGGACATTTGCTTTTAATTGTTTTCTTCACCTAAAAAGTAAAGGTACATGAAAAATTTCCACTTTATTTCATGATAGGCAGTTAAACTCCAATTATTTGTTTTTCTTTTCACTTTTTTTACAATTATTTTGAGCAGATCATCAGTGATTGTTAGTAAAGTTTATTACGAGTCCATTATTTTTTTTTATTTTCTCTGACTACCTTCAAACATGGTTGATTTAATGTCATTAAAATGTGTTAAAGTTGGACTTTCAATCAAATCAAGAAGTAATAAGTATTGCTTATTAACCACAGATTAATATTTTGGGTGTTTTTTGTAGGTCTGGTGGTTTTTACATCATTTTTGTGCTGGAAAACAGCAACTAGACTGTTGTGCAGCAGAAAATCCCAATATGTGCTCTAAGCTCATTCTAATATTAAACCACTCTTACAGAAAATTAAAGATGACTGTCATTTTGCTCAGTTATGACATGTTAAAAAATGTAAAGATAAATGACCAAACTTAATAGTAAAACAAATGAACCCAAACTACATAACCAGTATTGTCGGGGCTGACTGACAGGCGTGGCTGCCAGTACACGCCGACGACCCCTCTGACCATCACTGGGACATTCATATGCATTTACACACCAGTGGAGGCAGGAAGGGTGAAATGTCTTGCCCATGGACACTACAGATAACAGGGATCAAACTGCCGACCCTTCAAACATTGGCCGACCCCCTGCACCACGGGAGGTGTTCTTCTGGAATCTTTTCATGGCTGACAGATTCTCCACATTCCATCTGTCTCTGGTTCCATCGCTTTTAGTGCAAAACACAGCAGAACCTGTTTTGTAATGATATCATTGATTTTATTTGATACAATCTTGGCCAATGTTTACAGAATTTTGTTTTGTATGTAGTGAGAGGTGTATTTAGCATTTGGTGGGATTTGTTTGTTTCATGTTTCATTGTTAAATGTGGGCTTTTTTGTGCAGTTAAACTATTTTAAAGAACAGTCCTGCAGAGAAATCACTTGTTTGTTCCTCAGTTCATTTACTGCAATGAGTTGAAATTCTTCTCCAATCATTTTTTCATATATTTATTTTTAAAATGTGTCTGGGTCCTATTAAATTACCAGTGGTTTCCCCTGTGGGCTCTACAAACCTGTACAGGCCCAGTCAACCCAAAACGCCACACCAGCATGTGACAAAGCCATTTACATGTCCTGTCCCAGTTTCTCTGGTCTGCATAGTAATATGCAAATTAACCAGATCTGTTCTATCTCCACCAAGGCCCCTCGTCATTCCATACCACACGATTACAGCACCACAGCCTTTTCAAAGAGTCACTAGCCGTGTTTAAATGGGAAAAAGTAATTGGAAAGAACGCCTGATCGGAAAGAAAATGCGTCATGTAAACGCGCCGTTCGGAATACTCTGCCCCGATCAGACTCATTCGGATCAGAATTTCTTTCCGATGGAGATAGGTGGGTTATACCGATCGTTTATCCGATCGTGGAGCATGTAAACGGTCATTCCGATCGTGTGTCACTGCTGCTCAAAGTTACGTCACGCATAGACGGTGTTTCGCTGAGAGAAAGCTTTGGAGCGCATACGGGACCGACCAGCTCTGCGGACGCTCCGTGAAACGCGCCGCTCCGCTGTCGCCCCGCTGTCGCCCCGCTGGCTCTCCCCTCTCTTTCACCCCTCACGGGGGAGATTCGGAGGAGGAGCGCTTCGTGCCCCCCGACACTCACTCGGTCCACTGGCACCCGAGTGAACAGAGCAGCCGGATTAATAACTTTGTGTCGGGGGGGGCTTTTTTATGTGTGCGTTTTGTTGTTTTGTTATGTGTGGGAGAATTCAGACTGGGAGCCGTCCCGCCGCTCTGGGTTAGCGGCTGCAGGACTCAGGAGGAACCGTGTTGGAACAGAGCTCGGGCCGCTAGCTCACAGAGTGGCTTTGGGGCGGTCTGTGTGAACTTTTCAGAGTAAAAATAAATGTCGCTCAGTCCTTAGAAAGCTGCAGATTGCTGCGTTTCTCGCACGGTCCTGGATTTTGTGTCCATCAGGCTAATGATGTTAGCCCGTGTTAGTCTGTCCTCAGCTTTCGTCCATCCTAATTCTTCCACAAAAAAGCACTGACCACACAGAATAAATATAACAATGAGCGAACAGGCACTTCATAATATTCATAACATTAATAAAAGCACGTTTGGAAGATCGTCTCGTATATTACCGAGCTGCTGCATAAATGTCTGTGGCAGAGGTTTGTTTACAACGGGACCTATTTCCGCATCCGGGTGATTTTACACTACTGCGCATGCCCAAATTATTCATTCCGAACGAAAGTGTGAGCCATGGGAACGTTTGTTCTAATCGGAGAAAGGTTTTCTGTGCCCATGTGCACGGGTGAATTTTAACCCGACCATTGATCCGATCAAGATATTCTGCCCATGTAACCGCGGCTACTGTCTGGACCAGAATGACACTATTCTGTGCCCTGGGCAAGCATTTTCCAAGCCAACAAAATGTCAAAGGAGACGGGGAGTCTTGTATAAGTAGAGCTTTGAGAATCACTTACCTTCTCACTTACAAAGATAAATGCAAAATCTAAAGAGCTGGAAACACAGATGATCTTAAATTACACTTGACTAACACTGATCCTAAAGTAATTGTCTGTAACTGTGGCAGTTGCAAACCTTCATTATGAACTATCTGGCTGCTCTGGTTCCTATAGACCCATTCAACTTCAGATTTTGTTACATCTTTCCCCAAAAATGATACTTCATTGTTCATTTTTCTGACGGTCCTGAAGGCAACCTAAATCTACTTGCATCCAGTAAGTAAGTAAGTAAGGCAGAGGAGGGTAAAGGTCAGCACAGATAATCTCCCTTTGGAGGAGCTTTTTGTCAGTGCAAAATGACTGCACTCAGTTGTGCGTGTGTGTGTGAGTGGGTGTGTGTGTGTGTGTTGGTGGTTGTTTTTTTAATTTTTTTACCTACACTCATATCCCTGGTAATTTTTTTAGACAGAAAACTACAAAACAGTTAAAGGCATTAAATCTAGAGTTAACGGCTGTGACGGGTTGTTATTCTCCTGAACTGAGTACTTTTCTGGGACTAATCCTCTGTAGACCAAAGCCCCTCCCCACTTTTACAACAGCTGTTCCCACTTGACCAAGCTGACAACTTCAATCATGCTCTTCCTCTTTTTTACTCACTACATAAAACAAAATGCATAACTTCAAGAAAAGCATTCACAGTCTAGCTTAAGGTTAAATCATAGGTATAATACATGTTTTGCATAAAGATTTTTTTACTCACCTGAGAAAAACAGCTTCACCCTGTCGGACTGTAATATTGTCCATGACTTTATTGTTGGACCGATAGTCTCCTTGGCTGCGGACAAGAAACCCTGCAGGCACAAGAAGCAAAATCCTAATTGAAAGAACAAACAAGCATTTGGAAAAAGCAGCATATTGTTCCAGCACAAAATGCATTTTCAGCACTCTGAGACGTGAAAACAAAAAAATCCCCTATTGATGAGGCGTGTTGTAAAGACGCATGGAGATTATCCCCTCCTCCTACTTCATCAGTCTTAATCCAGATCTTCTAACCACGTAACTGTTGTGCAGAGGAAAAGGTTGGCTATCTGTACTTCCTAGTTTATTGTTCAAAAGAGACAAAAAACTGTTTTTGAAAGTTTCATGTTTATTTAACATCTTAATATAACAGCAGGATTAAACAAATTACACAGCAACCAACAAAACAAGTAGTAAGACACACTACTGCAAGAGAAAGATGCCAAAGTGGGGTCTGTTTAAGAAGAGAGTAAAAGGAAGAGAGGTGGAGGAAGTGGGGGATACAAGTACTGATTTGAACAAGTTATTATTTTAAACTGTAACAATTATACCAGATCTGCTGGAAAGACAAATATAACATCAAAGGTAAAATTCTGACACGAAGATGAGTGGAAGACATCTGTCCATCAATACACTGTGGGTTAGGAGGAGGGATGAAGCAGACAGGGAGCAGTGTGGCAGTGTGCACGTGGAGGTGGAGAGACATGCATGCTGCCAAAGTGATAAGTCATAAGGGGAACCAGATCCTCGCCAGCCAGACCAGGAGAGGGGGGGAGAGACCCCCAGGCCAAGAGTACCCCCGGCGACGACATATGTCATCAGTCTGACCAATCAGAAGTGGTTGAAGTCTTCACTTCCTTGTTTCGATTCTGCTCATAAAGTCTCTCAGTTCTAACAAAAATACCAGCTAAAGCTCGTCTTTAGAGGTGTAGCTTTCCACAGAATCTGGTATCAGAATGGGGAACAAGAGAACAAAACAATGAAGCTCAGAGAAGCAAGTTTGTCTGCATTTGGCGGCTGTTGTCACTACATCTCCCATGATGCATTGGGTTAAAGTGACAGCGTCTCAGCGTATAATGAGTCTTCCCTGTTAAGCGTCTTAAACCACAACGAACACACATTAAACAGTTTTTAAATCTTCTTGATGAAATCAGAGGACAACAGTTTAGTTCTCCTTCCAGGTTTATGTTTCTTAACAACCAAACATCCCAGAATTTGGTCCAAGTCATCTTTCTACCTGAAACACTTTTCTAATAATGTCTGGATTATTCTAGATGTTAAACTAAAGAAGAGTTTCTCCTTTTTTTATTTTTGGATGCTGGTGTGCCGTGGGATTTTTGTCACGGTTAAAGTCTGCCTTGTCTCAAAAACGGTTGAAAAACACTGGTTTAAGCAATCGATTCTCCCCCTTTTACCTTTTGAATGTTTGATTTAAAAGCCAGCAGTTGTTTTTCTGTTTTTTCTTTAAGGTAGCTTTGGGATTTTCCAGCAAGATTTTCATTGCTCAGTCGGTTTTATCAAGTTACACTATACATCGGCTAACCTTCATAAACAACAACTACAAAAAAGTAACATTTCAATTATTTAAAAAAAAGTATTATAAAACAGTATAAATTCTCCTCCAAGATCAACAACATATCATTACATTCTTGAGTCTTTCTAGAATTGGAGGACATATTTTGTCCCAGCCATTGAAATAAAAAACAAAAACATTGCTTTGGCTAAAAGTGCTTAAAGTGAGTTAACTTTCATTTTCCAAAGTCAAACACCAAACCAATTTAAGGAGTAAAATGGAGTTTTTGCAAAACTTAACATGAGGGTATAATGTCACACATATTGTCATTCTTCCTCTAATCTTAATTTTCTTTAAGTGTATGGTGGTGTTTGTGTTAGTTGTTGATAGAATGTGTAAATGAATATTAGGGTTATAACAATGAATCCACTTAATCGATGAATTGATTTCTTTTCCTATGATCCAACCAGATCAATCTGATTGAGGCAAGTTGTTAATCGAAGCGAACTATACCCAATAAAAAATTTTCAAATCAAAATGAATCGATTATATCAATACCAAAAAAATATCATTTCGATTGAGACACAGTAGGATACTTTTCCTTTGACGTAAAAACAAGTGCATCACAGCAGACAACACAAATGTGATGTCAGCAAAAAACAGGTCAGTCTATCATTCCAGTCCTATGTGTGGAAAGACTTTGAATTTAGCATAGTCATGTGACCATCCAGTGTCTAGAATGTTCTATTAATGCTCGCTTTGGATTATTTGGATGTGGAAAAACAACAGTGGTGAACTTTAGAAATACAAGGAGGTGATGAGCCTGGGGGGGGGGGGTTACTAGGCAGTGGCCCCCCTCCTATGGTTGCCGTATGGAGTGGGCCCCCCCTCTTTTGGTTTTATTTGCACCTTAGACATGTAGGGCCCTTGGTAGGGGGGGGTGCTTGGACATCACTGCCAGCAAGCAGCGGATGTCCTCCTAGCACCCTACCCGCCAATTTTAACCACACCTTAGACATTTAGGGCCCCTTGGTGGGGAGGGTGAGGGGACGTCACTGTGAGTAATCAGGAGATGTCCCCTTAGTGCCCAACCCGCCAATTTTAACTGCACCCCCCTAAGCACAAACACCCCTCCCCCCTCAATATATACATTCCAACATAAACACACACACATGCACACACACACATTTTGCAAGGAAGGTGGGACCTAGGACCATCTGTCCACTGCCTCTTCCCTGGTGGGGGGTACGGGCCCCTTTGCAACGGCGGCCCCGGGGTGCCGGCTTCCTGGTTCCGGCGGTGCTCTCTCCGCGCGGTGGGGGGGTTCACATTACATCTGAGCCGGGAGTGTTCGTGTCCCTGGGGGGTGGGTTCTGGTCCTTGCTCCTGAGCGCTGGGCCCCGCCAAATTTCCAACTGTGGCCGAGCCTGGTCGGGCCATATTTACAACACCCCTTGTGGGCCCTCTTTTTTCCCCGGGGTTTCCCCCTCTTGGGCGGGGGCGGCGGGCCCCTGCCTCGCTCCTCCCTGGACCAACCGTGGGCCGGGCGGATGCCTGCCTGGAGTGCGGAGCGGGTCTCCCTCGGGGGGTCCTGGCTCGTACCTGGGGTTGGGGCGGGGGGAATGCCCGGAACTCCTGGGTGGTGGTGGGGTGCTCGTCTGGGGCTGTGGGCGTCCGTCTCCGGTGGGGCCCTGCGGTGGGTTCTCCCGGCGCGGCGGGGGGGCTGCTCTCCTGGTTGGGCTGGGGCGGCGTTCTCATTCCCTCCGTGCCTCCCTGCTCTCTGGCTCTGGGGGCCTTGCGGCGGTCCTGCTGGCCCTGGCCTGGGTGGCGGGCTTGGTCGCCCGGGCGGCGGTTGTTCCCTGCCGGTTCCCGTGTGGCGTTGGGGGGCTTCCGGCTGCCGCTGCTGCTGCGGTGGGGGTCTTGGGGTGGGGATGGCTGGGCACTCTCCCTCCTTCTTTTCACGTTCCACCATCCATTTTAGAAGAACATAAACACTCACCTGAGCACAGGTGTTAGCTCACCTTTGCACTAACAGTTTGCATGACTGAATGACTGAAATATTTCACACTAGTTGGTTTTAAGGCATAAGTATGCGTGTGAACACTATCTGTTTTGTGTACATGTCGACAGGTGGACATTTTTGCAGCTAGCAGGTGTGTTTATAACATTTGAGTGTGTGTGTGGACAGGCTCCGCCCTTTTTGTACTACATTTGAACCTTACCATAATGATTAACAACCAGTAAACTTGTTGCTTTATGCTGCTTCATGGTCTTATCCCCCTTCCCCTCCTATTATCACCCCACTACCCCCCCCCCCCCTCTCTATCGTCCCTCTCTCTTCCCCTCTTTCCTTTTCCGTCCGGTCCAACACCAAAGATTTTCAGACATGATTGAAATTAATAAAGTTTGGCCTCGATTACAAAAGGGATTTATTCAGACATACCTCTGGTTTGTCTGAAGATTAATAACCCCTCTTGTTAAAGTAAAATCTGTTCAACACAAGAGGCCCTCAGCTCTCATCTGTCTGCCCAGCTGTTGGACAGGACAAGTTAAAAAAAAAATACAAGGAGGTGGAGCTCAAATCAGCAGCAGGATGACACTAGCACACACTAACCCACGTCAATTTGCATACTGGCAGCAGAGGGGGGGTAGATGATGCAGTGTTTACCCTATTGCATGGTGCTTACAGTCATCTGGAAAAGCCCAAGTCTCATATAAGACTGTTTTTGTGGACTTCTCAAGTGCCTTTACGACTCTGCAACTACACCTCATAGGGCGAAAACTGCTCCTGATGGACGTCAACCCTCAGCTGATTCACTGGGTCCTGTCCTTCCAGACAGCGAGACCTCAGTGGGTCCGAATAAACAGCAAACTCCACAGGTGCTCCAAAAGGCTCTGGGATTTCTCAACTTCTCTTCACTCTTTTCACAAATGACAGTAGAAGATCAACCCCGGGAATGATATATATAAAATCCTCGGACCGTCATCATGATAACCACAAATACTAATGTGCAGCAGCATAAACTGGACACTTTCTCTTCTTGGTGTACAAATAACTGCTTGGACTTAAATGTCTCAAAAAACCAAATAAGTGACCATCTGTTTCCACCATGGGCACTCCATTACACATAGTCTGTTACTAATGAAATAATTGAAGAAGTCCAGTCACATAAATATCCTGGTATCATAATTGACCACAAATTCACATTTCATTTTAACAGTAAATACCTGTTTGGTAAATGCCAGCAACACCTCCAACACAAAGGTTCAATGATCGCAAAACATTTTTCACCGCCCGTACAGTTTGTTGCCCTCAGGGCAGAGATTCAGATCATTACTACTTAGGAAAAAGAGGGCTACATCAAATGTTGATCCAACTTCAAGTCGACTGCTAAACAGCTAATTCAGCGGCCTCTTAAGCTTTTAATTATTATTTCGTTCAAAAATAAAATGATTGTTTTTTTTTTTGTTGCTTCAGCAGGTTTGCGTTTATATTGTTTGTATCTTACTGTGTGTTGTAGTAAGTCTACTCATTATATTGTTGATGTTATTGATTATTGTTTGTCTCTGCTCTGTGTTCCCACCAGCAAAGGAAGTACCTACTTCACCTGCACTGTTCAGTGAATAGGATCCAATCGGATAGTTTAAATTAAACCAAAATTAAAATTGAATCTACGACGGAGTTTAAGGGCCATCTATCAAAAAAATAAAAAAGTAAAATTGCAATGATGAGGTGAGGAGGTGTGTGATGCTGTAGTATCGCGAGAGCCGGTGAGAGGAGTGTGGTGAATGTACTTGGCGGCGCGTAAGTTGTGAACAAACGTTTCGGTTTATTTCATTATACCGCCAGATTTAAATAATCCAGAAAGCTAACAAAATCTGAAAAAGGTTGTCAAGCATTTGTCAGCCTGGAGGACTTGGAGGATCTGGAGAATTACATCGACGAGTGTTTCAATACCTGTGTCATGGGGAAATCCAACACCGGCACTCCTTCCACCAAACGCAACTGTCCCGAAGATTCTCCGGGGGCTGCATCCTCTCCAGGCAGCAACATGAGCAACATTCTCGACTCCATAGATAAAAAGCTCTCCAGCCTCGATTGCCGTTTAAATTTGCTGGAGACCCTCCATAGGGAATTTCAAGGCCTGCGAGAGTCTCTGGAATTCAGCCAGCAGCAGGTGCAGGAGCTCGCAGTGGAGAACCAGGCCCTCAGAGAGACCGTGAAGATCCTGGGCAACGACACCGCCCGTCTCTCCGAGGAAAACCGATCTATAAAGGAGACCCTCCTGGATCTTCAGTCGAGGAGCATGAAGGACAACCTGGTGATCTCGGGGATTCCAGAAGAGGCAGGAGAACACCCGGAGACCGCAGTGAAGTCCTTCATGGAGGCCCACCTGAAACTCCCCAAGAAAGAAGTCCAGAAGATCTCCTTACACAGGGTTCACCGGCTCGGAGGAAAGAGGCCAGACAACCAGCGCCCGCGTCCAATTGTGGCTAAATTTGAACACCACAAACAGAAGGAGCTGGTAAAGAGCCGAGGCAGGGAACTGAAAGGAACACACCTCAGCGTGAATGACCAGTTCCCGGTCGAGATCCTCCGCCGTCGGAAAAACCTCTTCCTGCTGAGGAGAAAGCATCTCTCTGCTGGAACCCGTGCCGTGGTTTCCGTGGATAAACTTTTTGTGAACGGCATGCTGTTCCGGGACCCAGAGGTAACACCCTGGCTGTGCTGAAGGCTTTCAGAGGCACACTGACATCTGCGCTGCCCAGAAGAAACCCACAAACTTATTTAATTGAATAGGAAATAATCGGATAATTAATAATCCACACCTCTCAGGAAGACTGTTTTTTTTTCTTCCCCTCTCACATTCATGTTTTTGTTGTTGTTTTGTTGTTTTTTCTTTTTCTTTTCCTCTTTCTTTTCTCTTGTCCACCCCCTTCCCCTTTCCTCGTATGTGAATCAGGTAAAAGCAACGCAACCAAGGTGAGTTTTTTTTTTTATTCACGAAACAGGCGCGCGCGCATAATAGCGCGCATAAGGGCATGCACACGCAATCCCGCTCACACATTAGTAAACTGCAAACATCTCATTTAGGCTCACACAGGACGCCACCCAACATGCAGCTCACAGACAGGAAACGTTCAGCCACAACGCAGAGCGCTTCTCGGTGCAGCACACACGCACAGCGGGCACGCGCACACGGACTGGCACACGCACTATTTAGCCTTGCACTCTCCCAGTTAGAGCAGTTATGAACAGTCTTAACATCGTTAGCTGGAATGTGCGTGGACTTGGCTCTGGGCCAAAAAGATTGAAAGTGTTATCTCACCTGATTGATCTTAAAGCAGATATAGCTTTACTGCAGGAGACCCATTTATGTAACCCATCTGATCGTCTCCTGTGCTGCTTACAATTTCCAGTCCTGTATTCTTCTAGTTATAACTCCAAACAAAGAGGGGTTGCTGTTTTGATTAATAAAAACGTTACATTTACCCATAAGGATACAGTTACTGACCCAGAAGGTGGATTTATAATTATTAATATATCCATTCAGAATAAGGACTACTGCATAGCCAGTATCTTTGGCCCGAATGCTATTTTTTTTTTTTTTTACTTGTCCTGTCCAACAGCTGGGCAGACAGATGAGAGCTGAGGGCCTCTTGTGTTGGACATATTTTACTTTAACAATAGGGGTTATTAATCTTCATAAAAACCAAAGGTATGTCTGAATAAACCCCTTTTGGAATTGAGGCCAAACTTTATTAATTTCAATCATGTTTGAAAATCTTGGGTGTTGGACCGGACGGAGAAGGAAAGAAGGGAAGAAGAGAGAGGGATGTTAGATAGAGGGGGGGGGGATGATAATAGGAGTGGAGGGGGGGTAAGACCATGAAGCAGCATAAAGCAACAAGTTAACTGGTTGTTTATCATTACGGTAAGGTTCAAATGAAGTACAAAAAGGGCGGGGCCTGTCCACACACACACTCAAATGTTATCAACACACCTGCGAGCTGCAAAAATGTCCACATGTCGACATGTACACAAAACAGATAGTGTCCACACGCATACTTATGCCTTAAAACATACTAGTGTGAAATATTTAAGTCATTCAATCATGCAAACTGTTAGTGCAAAGGTGAGCTAACACCTGTGCTCAGGTGAGTGTTTATGTTCTTCTTGAATGGATGGTGGAATGTGAAAAGAAGGAGGGAGAGTGCCCAGCCATCCCCACCCCAAGACCCCCACCGCAGCAGCAGCAGAGGCAGCCGGAATCCCAACGTTACACGGGAGCAGGCAGGGAACAACCGCCCCCGGGCGACCAAGCCCGCTACCCAGGCCAGGGCCAGCAGGACCGCCGCGAGGCCCAAAGAGCCAAACAGCAGGGAGGCCAGAGGGAAAGAGAACGCCGCCCCAGCCCAACCAGGAGAGCAGCCCGCCCGCCGCGCCGGGAGAGCCCAACGCAGGGCCCCACCAGAGAAGGACGCCCACAGCCCCAGACGAGCAGACCATCACCACCCAGGAGTTCTGGGCATCCCCCCGCCCCAACCCCAGGTACGAGCCAGGACCCCCCAAGGGAGACCCGCTCCTCACTCCAGGCAGCCACCCACACGGCCCACGGTTGGTCCAGGGAGGAGCAAGGCAGGGGCCCGCCGCCCCCGCCCAGGAGGGGGGCACCCAGGGGAAAAAAGGGGGCCCACAAGGGGTGTTGTAAATATGGCCCAACCAGGCTCGGCCACAGTTGGAAATTTGGCGGGGCCCAGCGCTCAGGGGCAAGGAACCCGAACACCCCCGGCTCAGGTGTAATGTGAACCCCCCCACCGCACAGAAGAGCACCGCCGGGCCCAGGAAGCTGGCACCCAAGGGACACGGCCGCCGCTGCCAAGGGGCTCGTACTCCCACCAGGGAAGGGGTAGGGGACAGATGGTCCTAGGTCCCACTTTCCTTGCAAAATGTGTGTGCGTTTGTGTGTTTGAGAGGGTGTGTGTGTGCATGTGTGTGTGTTGGAATGTATATATTGAGGGGGGAGGGGTGTGTGTACTAAGGGGGGTGCAGTTAAAGTTGGTGGGTAGGGCACTAAGGGGACATCTCCTGATTACTCACAGTGATGTCCAAGCACCCCCCCCCCTGCCAAGGGCCCTACATGTCTAAGGTGCAAATAAAGCCGAAAGAGGGGGGGCCCACTCCATACGGCAACCATAGGAGGGGGGCCACTGCCAAGTAGCTCCCCCCCAAGGCGCATCGCATTCAAGGCGCATCGCACTGTGGCCCAAATGTTGACGACTCTTCCTTTATCAGATTCTTCACCTCAGTCTCAGTTCACTCTGGCTCCACAATCATTATCGGAGGAGTTTTGGACCCTGAACTTGACAGACTCAGCACAGCAGCAAACCAGCGTACATGGCGGTCTACAAGTATTCTAAAGCAGTACATGAATGATCTGGGTCTCTGCGACGCTTGGCGCTCATGTCACCCAAACACTAAGGGGTTCACCTTTTTTTCTCCAGTTCACCACTCACACTCCCGTTTAGACTATTTATTAGTCAGTAAATCTCTTTTAAAAGAAATTAAAAATTCCAACATTCATCCAATTATTATCCAATTAAATCCAAAACCACCTCCTGCCAACTTGACCCAATTCCCACTGCTCTGGTCAAGGCTACTCTCCCCTCTTTATCCCCCCTCATTACTAGCATCATTCACGCCTCCCTTAAGACTGGAACTGTTCCTCCTGTTCTCAAACCCACCTCAACCCACCTCTCTTCCAATAATTTATATGAACAACTCCAGTCTGGCTTCCGTTAATTTCACATAACAGAAACAGCCCTCCTTAAAATTACTAACGACCTTCTACTCGCCGCTGACTCTGGTTTAGCCTCCATCCTCCTTCTACTTGATCTGACTGCTGCATTTGATACAATCTCACACCCCATCCTTCTGGAAAGACTTTCAACCATTGGCATTCAAGATTCAAGATTCAAAAAAGATTCAGATTCAAAGAATTTATTATCATATGCACAGTAAAGAAATGGGTTTCCCTGTACAATGAGATTCTTTCTTTGCTGCCTGTTCAGAATGCCAAAAGGAGAGGAAACTGAAGAAGAAGAAAAAAAAAATTCACACACCAACATACACACAAAACACAAGATGTCGGGTGGCAATACTAAAGTGCAAAAGTGACAATAACAGTTGCGGACAGTGGGGATGTGCAAAGGTGCAGTTGTTGTTTCAGACTCCTGTCAGCTGTTAAGGAGTCTGATGGCAGAGGGAAAGAAAGAGTTTTTGAGTCTGGTGGTCCTACACTTCACACTCCTGTACCTCCGTCCTGAGGGGAGGAGAGTGAACAGTCCTCGTTGCGGGTGGGTGGGGTCCTTGACAATGGAGGCAGCTCTCCTGCAGACCCTGCGTTTGTAGATGCTCTGCATCGAGGGCAGAGGAGTCCTGGTGATCTTGGACGCAGTCTTCACTACTCTCTGCAGGCGTTTGCGGTCCATGGCGGTAGAGCTGCCATACCACACTGTGATGCAGCTGGTCAGAATGGACTCAACCATGCAGCTGTAGAAGTTACTGAGGACCTTTGGGGACATGCCGAACCTCCTCAGCCTCCTCAGAAAGTACAGCCGCTGATGAGCTTTCTTCACCAGCTGTGATGTGTTTAGTGCCCAGGTGAGGTCCTGGCTGAGGTGGACCCCCAGATATTTGAAGCTGCTCACCCTCTCCACTTCCAGACCTCGGATAAGAAGCGGCTGATGAGGGTTCCTTCTCTCCTTCCTCATGTCCACTATCATCTCCTTTGTCTTGTCTGTGTTGAGGGTGAGGTTGTTGTCCTCACACCATGTCACCAGACTGGCCACCTCCCTCCTGTAGGCTGCTTCGTCCCCGCCAGTGATGCGTCCTATCACAGCGGTGTCATCAGCGAACTTCAGGATGATGTTGTCCTTATGAGAGGCCACACAGTCGTGGGTGAACAGGGTGTGGAGGATGGGGGTGAGAACACAGCCCTGTGGTGTGCCAATGTTCGTGATGATGCTGGCTGAAGTCCTGTTCCCTATTCTGACAGACTGAGGCCTGCCAGTCAAATAGTCCAGGAGCCAGTCACAGATGATGGGGTGTATTCCAAGGGAGAACAGTTTGTGGATGAGTTTGTGGGGAACAACCGTGTTGAATGCAGAACTGTAGTCAATAAAGAGCATCCTGATGTAGGAGTCTTTATTCTCCAGGTGTGAGAGGGAGGTGTGCAGTGCTGCAGCAATGGCGTCCGAGGTGGACCTGTTGGGCCGGTATGCGTACTGCAGGGGGTCTAGTGTGTCTGGGATGCTGCTCTGAATGTGGGTCAGCATCACTCTCTCAAAGCACTTCATAATGATCGGAGTGAGTGCCACTGGCCTGTAGTCATTCAGGCAGGTGGGAGGGCTCTTCTTGGGGAGGGGGACAATGGTTGTGGTCTTGAAGCAGGAGGGGACGACTCTTTGGCTGAGGGACAGGTTGAATATGGAGGTGAGAACGTCTGTCAGCTCGTTAGCACATGCTCTGAGGGCTCGTCCAGGAATGTTGTCCGGACCGGTCGCCTTGCGGGTGTTGATCCTCCTCAGAGCTTTGTTTACCTGGGCTGTTGAGACGACTGGTGGGGGTGAGGGGGGTGTAATGGTCCAAGAGTATAACGGTCCCTCCGTGTGGGGGGTGGACGTCTCAAAGCGGGTGTAGAAGGCATTGAGTTCGTCGGGCAGGCTGTCTGCAGCACTGATGGTAATGGTGCTGCTTCTGTAGTCCGTGATGTGCTGTAGGCCCCTCCACATGCGGCCAGAGTCAGCAGTAGAATAGAAGCCATCCAGCTTCTCTCTGTACTGCCTCTTTGCTCCTGTGATGGCCTTCCTCAGGCCGTACTTTGCAGCTTTGTACTCGGACTCATTACCAGATGTAAATGCAGTGGAGCGAGCACGCAGAATGCGACGTACATGGCTGTTTATCCAGGGCTTCTGGTTAGGAAACTTCCTGACTTGGATGGTGGGCACAATGTTCTCCACACAAGTGCTGATGTATCCAGTCACGTAGTCAGCATAATCCTGTATGCTGACTGAAGAGTCCTCCAGAGTGGCTGCAGCTTTAAACACATCCCAGTCTGTTGTCATGAAACAGTCCTGCAATTTGCTCTCAGTCTCAGGGGTCCAGAGCTGAACCTATTTGGTGACTGGATTAGATTGTTTGAGTCTTTGTCTGTAGGCTGGGTACAGAAACAAGGAGATGTGGTCAGAGTGTCCAAAGTGGGGGCGGGGGGCGGCCCTGTATGCACCCTTTATGTTTGTGTAAACATGATCCAAGATGTTCTTGTCACGAGTGGGAATGTCAACATGCTGGTAATATCTGGGAAATACGGTCCGGAGATTGCACTGATTGAAGTCGCCTGCAGCAATAAAAACAGCATCAGGGTGAGCCGTCTCTAGAGCGCTGATGACGTCATGGAGCTTGCAGAGAGCCGCTGCAGAGTTGGCTCGCGGGGGAACGTAAACAGCAGCTAAAAACACGGCTGTAAACTCCCTTGGCAGGTAGTAGGGACGGCACTTTAGCAACAAAAACTCCACATCAGGAGAACAGTGCTGGTGGACAGTCTGTACGTCCCCACACCACGCCTTGTTGATAAACACACACACGCCCCCCCCCCTTCGTTTTACCGGAGGCTGCTGTCCGGTCTCCCCGATGAATGGAGTGCGTCTGTAGCTGCAGAGCGGAATCTGGGACGTTTTCTGAGAGCCACGTTTCGGTGAAAATCAGAGCGCAGCACTCTCTTATTTCCCGCTGTGTCGTCGTCATGGCTCTTAGTTCGTCCAGTTTGTTGTCCAGAGACCGCACGTTGGCTAGCAGGAGGCTGGGTAGCGGTGGTGGAGTTGCACGGGCTTTTAGCCGAGGGTGGAGCCCCCCCCTCTTCCCTCTCTTGCGGCGCCTGAAGCACTCTTCTCGGTCAGCTGGTTCACAGGAGGCCGGCGCTCCGGAGGCATCCCGATGGCGGTGGTCATAAGGGCGCACAATAAAGTGCAGGTCGGAGGTATAAATCCGTTAAATCCAAAATGATGCAGGTCTGCAATGTTAAGTAGTGTCTGTCTGTTGTATGCCAGTCCTGCATGGCATCTGTGCAGTGCAGTAAACACAATAAATACGCAAAATATAAGAAAAAGCCGTCATTCTGGAGCAGCGCGAGCAAACACGTCCGCCTCAGGGGGCGCCATGGGCGTCTCTGCCCACGCCGTCATTGACCTACCCCTCAGCTGGTTCCAGTCCTATCTTTCAGGCTGCACTCAATTCATACAATTAAAGTCATTCACCTCTCCCACAGTTCCAGTTACCACAGGTGTTTTGAGCTCTGTCCTAGGGCCTGCACTATTCATCATCTACCTTCTTCCCCTTGGTTATATTTTCCATGAACACAACATCCACTTTCACTGTTATGCAGATGATACACAGCTCTACCTCTCCTCCAAGCCTGACTCCACTCTTCCACCTGCATCCCTCTCCAAATGCCTTCTTGAAAAATAATCCTGGTTCACTGCAAACTTCCTTAAATTAAATAGTAACAAAACTGAACTCCTTATCATTAGGAACAAGACCACCTAAATAAACTCCCTAACTTCTCAATTTCAGCCATGCTGCTCCATCCTTCCCTCCCCACAAGTTAAGAGTCTGGGTGTCATCGCCGGCCTCTCCTTGCCCACATAAATAGCATCACCCGGACGGCCTATTCCCACCTCCGAAACATCCGCCGTCTCCGCCCCTCTCTCAGTCCTCACTTCCACGGCCATTCTAGTCCACAGTCTCATCACCTCTCGTCTGGACCCCTGCAACTCCCTTTTATCTGGACTCCTTACAAAACTATTCACAAACTACAACTGCTCCAAAACTCTGCTGCCCGGATCATAACACAAACCCCTCAACAATGCATATCACACCTGTTCTACAAAAGCTTCACTGGCTACCAGTGCCTCTCCGGATTAATTATAAAATCCTTATCTTGACCTTCAAAGCCCTCCATAACCTCATGCCTCCATATCTGTCTGGCCTTATCCATGTTTCCACGCCCACCCGCTCCCTCAGGTCTGCCTCCTCCCTCCAGCTTTACTACACCTGTCGACTCGTCACTATGAGGCAGAGCATTCAGCGCTCTCTGCCCCAGCTCTGAACTCCTGCCCTCAGGTCTGCAGAATGAATTCCTCACAGTTTACACAAGAATCTGAAAACCCACCTCTTCAGAAAAGCATACCCACCCTAATTAATTTTATGATTACAGTGTCTTGTTTGTTTTTAACTAATGTGTCTTTCTTTTAACTGTATTTTATTGTTCTCTATCTGTAAGGCGACCTTGGGTGTGCTGAATAAATTCATTGATATTATTGTATCGTGGATCATTGCACCAGTTTCTGTACATATTTCTGAAATATCCACACCTCAGGTACGACCTGGAGGTTTTAATACGTCTCTGTTAAAAAGGACAGATTTGTTGAATTCTTTAAAAAGAGTAGGCAACCTTCTTAGACTAACAATACTCCAGACATCTCACCGTGCGTTCTTTGGGAAACAGCAAAGGCAGTCATGAGAGGGAAAATCATTTCTTATTCAACACATAAAAAACGCAAAGAGGAAGCAGATTTATTAGAATTAGAAAATAAAATGAAAACCCTGGAGACTGCTTATGCTGCTTCCTGCTGAGAACACATTCTGGGAGATCTGAAAAATTTAAAGCTGCAGTTAAATGACATCATTAATAAACAAACACAATTTCAAATACAAAGGCTACGACTCGAAAGATTTGAAAACTCTAATAAATCTGGCAAATTTCGGGCTAATCAGCGTAAAATTAATAGAGAAAATTAAAAATCACTTCTATTATGGACCAAACAGGAAATGTCCTCACGACCCGTCCAAAATTAATACTTGCATTTGAAAACTTTTATAAAAACATACATCACAGATCAATCCGTCAAGTAGTATTGACTCATTTCTTAATAATGTAAACCTACCCAGGTTAAATAGGATCAAATCACAAAAATTAGACTCTCCGCTCTCGCTGTCTGAGCGTCATGAAGCTCTGTTACTTATGCCTAATGGTAAGCACCAGGGCCTGGCTTTCCTGCTATGAGTTTTATAAAATTCTGGGAACAACTGGCACCAGCATTTTTTAAAGCAGTCACATCTATCAATCAATGCCAACTAACATGAACTCAGCCAACATAATTCTTCTTCTAAAACCAGACAAAGATCCCACGAGTCCTTCAAGCTATCGCTCCATTTCTTTAATCAATGCAGATGTAAAAATTATCTGCAAAGCACTAACACAGAGAATAGAAAAAATCACTCCTCACATAATTCACTTACGACGAACTGGATTTCATCAAGGCAGACACTCGGATGACAATCTCCAGAACTTGTTAATATAATAGACTTTGCCACCATTAAAAACCTGGACTGTCTATATCTGTCTATGACTATACTACAGCTGGATGCTGAAAAAGCTTTTGACAGAGTAAACTGGAAGTTCCTTATTGCTGCCCTCCATAAGTTTGGTTTTGGAGAATCATTCATCAATTGGATCAAAATATTATATCCACAACTGATGCATCGTTAGAACTAATAAACAGACTTCCAACAGGTTTTCTTGGAAGAACCAGACAAGGTTGCCTCTCTCCTTCTCTTTTGCAAATATTCATTGAGCCTCTGGCTGCAGCAATAAGACAAAATAAAACATTAAAGGAATTAAAACTAGCAGTATCATAAAATTAGTCTCTGTATGATGACATGTACAATTTTTAATTAGTTACATTCTGTAAATGAAACAGCAACAATCATTAATGAATTCTCCTCCATATCAGACTATTCCATTAATTGAAATAAGACTGTTTCGCATTCCTGTTGAGTGGTAATAAAACAAAGACTCACAATGCCAGTTAAATCCAGGAAATATCAAATATCACAGTATCCAATTTTTTCCCAAACTATCAGAGCAATTTTAATAAACTCACCCCATTGCTAAGAAAAAGCATGCAGGGCGATCTAACAAGCTGGACCAACACCGCCTCCTCCCTCATGGGCAGAGTGTACAGTTAAAATGAAATCTTACCCAAAGTTAATTATCTATTCAAGATTCACACAGCAGCCTGCTGGGAATTTTCTCAAAATATCAAAATCATCAATTTGGCATTTAAAATGACACCATCTGGAACAACTTGAACATCACTTATAAACAAAAAAATGATTCACTTCCCAACTTAGCAAGCCACCGGGGCATAAAACAACTAGAGCAAATAATTATTGATAGAGATTCATAACTCCGAACTTTAAGACAAACATGGAATAAATAACTTCTTGGAATATCAGCAACTTAAATCTATTATTACTAAAAAGTTTATACATAAATTCAGCCTAGATGTAGTTACCACTCTGATTATATTCTCAATGAAAAAAACTCTCTCCAAAATATGCAAACTTTTTTGTAATTTAGATAATAATATTTCACTTCCGACATCCCACACAATGGGATGCAGATTTGAGCATCAGCACAGATGAAACTTCAGGTCAGAACTTTGTCTAAACACCTTTAAACTGACAAAAGTCCAAATCTGCAGCTAATCCCGTTTCAAACTCTTCACAAATTTATTACACTGGACAGAGGATGTTCAGATGGGTCTGTGTAGACATTTGTCAGCACTGTGATAGTAATCTGCCGACAATTACAGCCATGCACTGTGGTTCTGCACCTGTCCAGGCTCTCTGTGTGAGGTATGTCAGTCTATCAGTCTGGCAAGAGTTTCAATCAAAGCTACATCGTCACTTTGTGCTTGGTGACATGAAGTGCCATTGATATAAAGAAGTTAAATCTCATCATTTCTGCTCTTTGTATTGCTAAAAAAACTATTTTAATAAATTGGAAAAACAGGAAAAATATAAATATCAGTCAACACAGAAATCTGCTGTTTGATCATATCAGCTTAGAAAATATGTCAGCCCAAAGTTCAAGTAACTTTGAAAGAATTCAGTCTCTCTGGTCTCCCATCGCTAACTCCATGACTTAGGGGGTGGGGCCTGGTAAATCGCTGGTCCTTGCCCGCTTTTGCCGTGGTTGGGGTGAGGTCGGGGCCTCCGGTGCCTGGCCCGGGGGTGGTGGGGCTCTCTTTGGTCGGTGGTCGGAGTCCCGGTGCCTGGGTGGGGCGGTGAGGTCCTCTGGCAGGCTTGGGTGTGGGGGTGCGTGGTGGGAGGGTGGTGGTGTGGTGGTCTGGCTTGGCAGAGGTGGTCTTGCCTGTGCTGGGGGCTGGCGGTCCCTGCTCGCGAGGCAGCGGCATTGGTGGGCTGCCATCTCCACACCCGGGGGCTGGGATCAGCCCTTTCCTGGCTCTGGGACGGGACGGGACAACCCTCTTGGGACCCTGGGTCGCTCTGGGTGTCATTTGGGTGAGAATTTTAGTCTTCAACGACTGAAATGCTGCTCCATTGGGTTAAGATCGGGTGACTGACCTGGCCATTCAGAATATTCCATGCTGGCAATAAACTCCTGGGTGCTTTGGCTGTATGTTTTGGGTCGTTGTCCATCTGGATTATGAAACACCACCCAATCAGTTTGGCTGCATTCACCTGGATCTGTGCAGACAGTTTGTCTCCTGAACACCTCAGTTTCCATTGGGCTGCTTCTGTCACTGTGTAACGTCATCCAATAGCACTGGTGTCCCAGTGCCACCATAGCAATATGCGAACCATCACACTGCCTCCGTGTTTTACTGATGATGAGTGTGCTTGGATCATATGACTTCTCCGCCTTCTCCAGACTTTTCTCTTGCCATCATTCCAGTGAGTTGGTTTTGGTTTTATCTGTCCAAAAGAATGTTTCCAGAACTGTGCTGGCTTTTTTAGATGCTTTTGTAAAGTCAATCATTCCATTCTTGAGGCTTACTAGTGAGCATCTTGCAGTGTACCCTCTGGATCTACTTTCATACAGTCTTCTTTTGATGAGTGAACTTGGATATTGATACCTACCTCCTGAGTGTTGTTCCTTGGTGGCTGTTGTAGGCAGGTTCCTCACCACCATGGAAATGATTCTGCCATCATCACACTGTTGTCTTCCGTGGGCGTCAGGTCTTTTGCATGCTGGGTTCACCAGTGCTTTCTTCCTTTGCAGGATGAACCACACTGTTGATTTATTTTCATCACTGTAATTTCTGGTTTCATGTTTTTTTCTGTTTTCTCAACAATGATGGCTCTTCCACCATGGAAGCTCGCTTTGACGCATGTTGTCTGTTCACAGCAAAATCTTCCAAATGCAGCACGAGTCCTCTAATCAACTCCTGGCCTTTTATCTGCTTCACTCATAATGACCAAACAAGGGAGTTGCCCACACCTGCTCATGCAATAGCATGAGTCAATTGTCAGTACTTACAAGCCCATGAAGTGGAAGGTTGTGTTTAAAAAATCTTTAGTTTTCATATTTTTATGTAATTTTGTTGTTTAACCCATGGAATAAAAGCTGAAAGTCTGCACATCAATGGCATCTGAGTTGTTTTATTAAAAATTCCATTCCTCTTTGCCAAAATACCTCTGGTTAATTTATTGACTAAATACCACTTAGACTTCATGTCTCATGTAAGGTAAATATGCAGAAGACATGACTTAAAAAGAAAGGACTCTGAAATTTTGCAGCCAAAAATTCCTGTGCTTCTGTTACAACATGATCCTTCATTCTGCACAGCTTTGACATGCCTCATTAGCAAAACGAAGCTCGAGGATGGCACTTCATCTCAATTATAAATCTGCTGCGACACAACAAGTAACACGTAGCTGTCATTCGAGATGCAAACGATAACTTAAATCACCATCCAGGTTTGGCTGTTGAAATAGGTTCACCAATGTTTCCTCCAAGTTTTTTAGCGATTTCTAAGCGTTATGCCATTTTCTCCACAAAGATTTTGCTAATGATTAGAGTGGCAGCTCAACCCTAGTAATTAAGCATTGAAAGCATCATTTATAAAAATAAGGATTTTTAGATTGTTCTCTCTAGCAATGTTAAATAAAAACAGTGCTTTTAAATAGGATTTACCATGTAGGAAAAAATCAAGACAGTGTTAAGGTTATATAAACTATTGTACTTAATGCTTAAAGGTTCTATGAGTGCGTTGATGACGTCAAGTATGGAAGCATTTCTGTAGCATAATTAAAAATAAAAGTCAAACAAAAATGCTTTTCATTTTCAAAATAAAGCTGCAGTTTTTTACTCAAAATTAAAAAGAAAAAAAAAACAATCTACCAAACCGCTTTTTCTTTTGTTCAACTCTGCTCATTCTGTCACTTAATTATAATGATGAAAATGGTATTTGACACTTCATTATCAAAAAGTTCTTTAGTAAATATTAGCAAATTCAATTGAAATATCTTATTTCACAATTAAAATGGATTAACAGAAATCATTTTTCTTTTTCACAATGTAACTGCATCGATGACTCAAAAATAAAATTAATCCCCTCTGTTTTATCTAACTATGTCACAGAATAAGCAGTGTTGATAATAAATTTTCATTTTCATTTATTTATTTGTTCCTTTCATGAAAATTGATGTTCAAATGTTTACATGTTTCTCTTATTTCATAGTTGGAAGGGAGCAAATTGAAGAACACAATTCTTATAATTATCTGTTCCCTTTTAAACATTACATTTACATTTCTCACACCATCACCTGTGCTCAGATTTCACAATATATAGTTCCACTACACCGTAAATACATTCCATTCATTTAATAGATACATTCCAAAAATTCCATTCAACAGTCAAGTTTGTTCAAACTAATTTGTTCAACTTTATACATCCGTTTAAATTGAATAATATTTTGACAACTTTTTAACTGATTCTCTAGAATTCCATTTTTTACCCCTGCTATAGGCAGACACTTTGCTTTAATGTGGTTAGACAATCTGTTATTTAATCAAATTTTCTCCTGTGATTTTCATCTCCTGTGGTAAAAATAAAAAGCTTTTGTAGGTCTTCTGGTAAATCTCTGTTTCTGGCATTAAACATAACTAATAAGGTCTGCAATTCAATTAAATTTTTAAGTTTTAATAAGCCTGACCTAATAAAAAGTTTATTTGTGTGATCTCTAAAATTATTTATGAATAATTGAATAGTCTCTTCTGTAATAGAATTAAGGGCCTTATATTAGTTTCATATGTATTTCCCCACACTTCAATACAATACGAACCAAAGAGCAATATAACATGTGCATAATATGACATGGTAAAACATATTTAGATTTGTTCAGAACAAAAAGGCTCTTGGATACTTTATTTTAACATACATCATAAATTCCATGTTGATTGTCATCCTAACATTACCTAAAAAATGTAGAATTCAGACACCTGTTCTATGTTTCAGTTGTCAATGGACAAAATCATATGTTTTCTATATTGCAAGCTTCTATAAACTTTGTTTTGTTAGATTCAAAGACAGTTAGTGGTGATCAAACCATTTTGAGTTACATCATTTCCTTTTCAATACTTTTAGCTAAGGTTTTCAGATTATCCCCAGAACAGAAAAAGTTAGTATCATCAGCAAATAAAACAAACTGTAACAGCTAAAATGATAAAGGAGGATTGATTTTTAATTTTATTTTTTATTATTTTAGTCGGCAGAACATCTGCTGCAACTCCTTCGGCCTCTCAATCATCATCAAAAGCTGCCGATGGTAGCTTACGTCTTGCTCACGCACCGGGACTGAGAATGGCGCTTTCATTTCAATTAAACAGGGACCCTAAGCAATGCGTAGGGTTCCTTATGTAATGTAACCTGTTTTTGCATCAACAGTCAAGCCTTTATCTTACAAAAGATGCAAAACCTCACTGGTGTGCTCCCTTCTGACCGGAGATGTTGTGGTTCAGTGGGCGTGCCTCCGCAGTGACTACTCCTCACCTGCTCCTCATCATCGTCACCTGCAGCTCATTACAGACATTATTTATTCAGAGATGGGCCGTGTGTGAGCCTGGTGTGTGCCTCATAAGTGAATCTGCCAGTGCGTGTATTTGCCTCCTGTCTGTCAGCAAACTCCGCCAGTCTGCTCTTCTGCCTCTGTCTGCCACTTCTGCCCAGTCTGCTCACCTGCTACCTGCCTGCCTGTTCTCCTCCCTCCATTCATCCCCTCTGCCAAATAATATTAAAAAACTTAGTTCGCCACTCCATTTTTGTGTCAGCGCTTGGATTCTAAAGCTCCTCCCGGTTTCTAACAGAATAATCTGGCCAATGTGGATCAAGCGGACACCGACCCGACTTCCTCCTCGGCTCCCGGTCAGCCACCTGCTATTCCTCCCTCTCATACGGATTTATTACGCCACGAGCAAATGATCCAGAAATCTGGATCTAAGTTCAGCGCCATCCTCGCTCCAACTGTCTCCAGCTCACCCAGCATTCCTCAAGCTGTGCGCGGCTGACCCAGCGACTCAAGCCCGCGTGGCCGCCCTCTGCTTCTCAGCGAACCCCATGGAAGGCGGTTCGGAAACCACCATCCCAGATCCCAAACCATACGGGGACACCAGGTAAGAGCAGGGGATTTCCCTCTTCAATGCCGCGTTAATGTTTGAACAAAAACCCTCACTTATACCGGTAACCAGAGCCAAGTGTCATACATCAGCCGGTCTCCCTCAGCGGGAAAGGCGTTGCAGTGGCGGAGTCCTCATTTAAATCGACAGACTTAGTCGAACTCCTATGCTGCTTTGTGGAAGAACTGAGGCGTGTGTTTGACCGCAGTGGTGGCAGTGAAGCGGGCATTAGAACACTGGGCGTGGCTGGAGAGGGAACTAAGGTGCCTTTTGTCATCTGGACCGACCATAAGAACCTGTCGTATTTGCACTCAGCCAAACAACTAAATCCCCGTCAGGCGCGCTGGTCACTGTTCTTCACCGTTCAATTTCATACTCCTATAGACACGGCTCAAAATCAGAAGCCTGACTCTCTTTCCAGCAGTTCGCTCTGGCGGAATGCCTGCAGAGCCATCCTCCCTTCCTTCCTGTGTTCTGGCTGCAGTCGTGATTGAGTCCAAAGTGCGGGAGGCCCAACAACATCACCCGGACCCAGGTACAGGTCCTCCTAATCGCCTTTTTGTACCTGATGCTGTCCGATCACAGGTCAATCAGTGGGGACATTGCTCTCGCCGGACCTGCCATCCTGGTGGAGCTCGTACAGTTTCCCTGCTAGGCGTCGATTCTGGCCAACCAGCTGGGGCGTGCAGTCGTTGCTGCATGTCAACCTGTGCCATAACAAAGCCTCATCAACCCCTGCTGGTCTGCTCTGTCCCTGCCGTACCTTTGACCTGGTCCCATGTGGCTTTGGTTGTTACAGATGCCCTCTCTTCTCGAGGTAACACCACTGTCCTCACGGTAGTAGACCGTTTTTCCAAAGCAGTCCACTACATTACTCTTCCTCAGCTCCTTGGCCTGAGACTGCCAAGCTCCTCGTCCACCATGTTTTCCCCCTCCATGGGCTTCCCACAGACATAGTGTCTGGCAGAGGGCCACAGTTTACCTCTCAAGTCTGGAAGGCTTTCTGCTGCTCCATTGGTGCCACTGTGAGTTTGTCTTCAGGTTTTCATCCCCAAACCAATGGCCAGGCTGAGAGGGCAAACCAAGATCTGGAGACGGCTTTGCGGTGTGTGGCTGAAGCAAACCCCTCGTCATGGAGTGACCATCTAGACTGGGTGGAGTATTCCCACAATTCCCTAGTCAGTTCTGCAACTGGTCTGTCCTTTCGAATGCTCCCTAGGGTTCCAGCCACCACTGTTTCCTGCCCAAGAGGAGGAAGTTGCAGTTCCGTCTGTTCAGGCTTTCATCCGGAGGTGTCGTCGGGTTTGGAGGATGGCCCGTCGTGCCCTGCTTCGTGCTCAGGAGCGCAGCTGTCGCATAGCTGATGCTAAGAGGTCCTCTGCTCCTACCTACCGTCCTGGCCAGAAGGTTTGGCTCTCTTCTAACAACATCCCTCGTCTGAGTCCAGGAAGTTATCTCCTGCTATCTTGGCCCGTTTGAGGTCTGGCAGTGGTCAATCCTTCTGCAGTTAAGCTGAAAGCTGCCTCCAGATCTATCAGTCATCAGTTTTCCATGTGTCCCTTCTCAAGCCGATCTGTTCGAGTGAGCTGAGGCCTCCTGCCGTCCCCCTCCTCCCCGCCCGTTTGGTAGGCGGGTGCCTCTCTCTGTCCGGCGCCTGCTGGATGTGCGTCGGCGTGGTCGGGGGCTCCAGTTTCTTGTTGACTGGGAGGGTTACGGCCTGAGGAACGTGCCTGGGTGCCCCGCTCCTTTATTCTGGACGCCTCTCTCTTCCGGGATCTGCGCCGTCGTCGTCGTCGTCCTGCTCTGTCCCCACTGCTGTTCTGCATAGGTCTGAACCTAAGCCAGAATAATCAACAAGGCTGGCTGGATGCCGACTCGAAATGGGGCCAACATCAGTCACCTCCTCTACATGGATGACATCAAGCTATGCTAGAGCCAGCAGACAGTGACTCCTGATCCACACCACCAGGATCTACAGTACTGACATTGGGATGTCATTAGGGCTCGAAAATGCAGCCGGATGGTAACAAAGAGGCAAGGTAGTCACACAGAAGGTCTCACTCCCAGAAGGAACAATGGCAGACATCGAGGACAATTGCAAGTACCCTCCGGAATTCCCACAGGCAAATGTAGCCTGGAGCAGGCATCAGAGAGCTGCAACTGCTAAATACACTCCAGCGGGTAAGGCAGATCCTGAGAAGCCAGCTCAATGGCAAAAAAATAAGGCCGGGCAATAAACAGCTATGCCTGCCAGTTATTAGGTACCCTGCAGGAATAATAAGATGGCCAAGGAAGAGAGTACAGACCACGGATGTTAAGACCACAGCTCCTCTCCATGCATGGAGAAGTTCCATCCCAAATCCAGCACCCTGAGACTGTATGCTAGCCGCCCAGGAAGGGCCGAGGACTATTAGCGTAAAAGCCACTATCAGGATGAAACATCAAGATATGAGTACATCAGCTCAAGGCCCCAACTGACAGTGTGCTCAGTGAATGTCTCAGGCAATGGAGAGCAGAGGATGCAGTGCTGGAGGACAGATCCTCATGGGGTGTGACCCCTGCAGGATGTACCACCGGACCATAACTGAAGTGGCTGATATCAGAAGTCCTACCAATGGCTAGAAGGCTGGCCTACAGGACAGCACTGAGAATACTCATCCTGGCAGCTCAGGAACAAGCCCTGGTACCAGAGCAATAGAGGCTCAAGATCTACCACACCAGACAAGACCAAGGTGTAGGCTGTGCAAGAGCACCTGAAACAATCCAGCACGCCTTTGCAGGGTGTAGATGCTGGCAGGTAAAGCATACATGGAGCGCCACAATCAAGTGGCTGAAATAATATGCAGGAACATGTGTGCAGAATGGACTGAAACCACCAAGGTCAAAATGAAACCCTCCGAAGGTGGTAGAGAATGAAAGAACCCTGCAAAAAATCCTGTGGGACTTCCAGATCGAGCTGATAGGATGGTAATGGCGAACCAACCAGACATTGTAGTGGTGGATAAAGAACAGAGAAAGCCGTTGTGGTGGATGTGGCAGTGCCAGCGATGGGAACATCAGGAAGAAAGAACATGAGAAACTGAATACCAGGGACTCAGAAAGAACTGGAGAAAGCCTGGAAAGATATAAGAAGGTAACAGTGGTGCCTGTGTGTTTGGAGCACTCAGGGCAGTAACCCCCAAGCTGGAGGAGTGGCTACAGCAGATACCTGGAAAGATCTCAGACATCTCAATCCAGAAAAGCGCAGTGCTAGGAACAGCTAAGATACTGCGCAGTCCTCAAATTCCCAGGCCTCTGGTAGAGGACTGAGCGAGTGAAATACCAGAAAGGGTGAAAGGAGACAAGTATGTTTATATATATACAGGCAGCCCCTCTTGCCTTTTCTTGGTGGTGAATTTTCACCAGTGCTCCAGGATGAGTGCTTCAGTGCTGTCCTGTGAGCCAGCCCCTTTCTAGCCATTGGTGGACTTCTTAAAATCAACTTCGGTGCAGTCGGTGGTACATCCCATGCAGGGTTTGTCCTACCATGAGGATCTGTCTCCAGCACTGTATCCTCTGCCTCCATTGCCTGAGACATTCACTGAGCACACTGTCAGTGGGGGCCTTGAGCTTTGTGTATTCATTCATCTTGGATGTTTCATCCTGGATAGTGGCTTCTACGCTTAATAGTCCTCGGCCTCCTTCCTTGTGCGGCTAGCACACAGTCTCAGTGTGCTGGATTTAGGATGGAACCCTCCATGCATGGTGAGAATCTTTTGTATTTAACATCCAAGTAGTCTGTATCTTCCTTTGGCCATCTTATTATTCTGCAGGGTATCTGATAACTGGCAGTGCGCAGCTGTTTGTTGCCCGGGTCTTATTTTTGCCATTGAGCTGGCTTCTCAGGACTTGCCTTACTCATTGGAGGTATTTAGCTGTTGCAGCCTTCTTTGTTGCCTGCCATGTCACCACAATCCGCGTTTTTATATGATACTGGGAACATGGCACAGAGTTTTGGCTCGGTACCCATCCTAAGTAAAAACTAAGTAGTACATGTCTAATAACAACAGAACAAGCTGCTTCTCACTGAGATCTTGTATTTATTTTGTGCGTGTAGAGCTGGTCAAAGAGGCTCAGTGGGCGGGGCTGCCAACTAGTGGTCAGGGGTTTGAGTGGAAAACAAGAGTCAGATGGTCGGTTGAAGTCCTTTGCTAACTCCTCTGGGATGCAGGCCTGCATGGCCTCAGACTCAGGTTGAGAAAGCTGGAACACCCGTCCTCGGGCGGGCACAGCTCTGGGCAGGAGGTGTGGCGTCGTAGGGCGATTGTGCCTGTATATTTCGCTGCTGTTGGCCTCTTGCAAGTCTGGCCTGGCAGCAACCCCTCCACGTGCAGTGGCTTCCCGCAGTCTCTGCAAGTGCTTGCTGTAATCAACCTTAACAGAGCACAGTTTTTAGACCTTTCAGCTGCATGAAGGCGGTGTCGCTGGCAATGAGTGGAGCTGAATATGAGTCTGTTTTCTGACCAGTCTATAATTGAATCATGTCCCTCAAGCCAAGACAGGCGAATGGGACTGCACCGATGTGATCCTCAATGGTTAGAGGCGGATGTCTTGAGTCAGGAACCGGATCTGGCCCGACCCCAAGGGCCTTCTCTCTAGGGCAGTGACTGCCACTCGAGCATTGCAGGTGAGCAAAGGGACATCGTGTGAGGCGAGCAAAGCCAGGTCAATGAAATTCCCGTTACCCCAGAGTAAATCCTGCGCCGTTTCTACTATGCGGTTTTTGGCGTGGGTAACGGCAGAGTAAAGGTGAGCATGGATTCCCTCACCAGTTCTGCACAGCGTCGTGGGTGGAGATAGGGACAGGTGTTGCGAATCCAGGCGAAAGTCGATTGCACAGCGGACAGGGCAGAAGCAGGGTCAAGAAGGTTGAAGACCAGGTCCAAATATAACAATTGGTAGGAAGGCGAAGGCACAAATAATCCGCGCTGAGTGTGGTTTAGTGCAGTGCTTACGTATAGCATGATTGATTGATGCGAATGAGATTCAGGTGTGGCATCGGAAGTGTCGCTGAGTTGCTGAAGTCATCGATCTGCCCAGGACGTAACCATCGTAACTTACCATCGCAGTATGAATGAGTGAATAGATACTGGACCTATCTTTAGTGAAAAGCGCCAGATAGATCTGATCCATTAAGTGCTCGGCAAAACCCTAGCAGAGAAACTGCAGGAACATCTTCTAAATGTGCTTTTCTTATTGTTAGGATTATTATTAAGGGCCTGTTCGCTCTTTTTATCTGTGCAGCCAGTGCTTTATTCGTCGCCCCGGACCCACGAAAGAAGGGTTAGGATTAGGCTAATGGGGTCAACAACATTTATCTCAGGATGTAGATGAAATCTGTGCAGGCAATGCCGCATTGTGAATCATGACTGCATGTAAAATGTTGGGAATAACCTCCTCTTTTATTTTGTCAGGACACGATTGGTAAAACAAATTCACATGATTGTTTACACGGTTTCTCAGGACTGTGCGGAGCGGCATTTCTGCATTCAAACGCCACCTCACACACCGTTCCAAAGCCGCTCCTCTGCTCGGAGACAGAGTTCTCTCGGGAGGCATGGTTCCCCTGAGACGGACTGCGGTCTGAAGCCACCTCCAGAGCGCACACTGTAACAAAGCACCCTCCCCAGCGCGCACACATGAAGCTATGAGTCCAGCTGCTCTGCTCAGAGACATGGTTGGCCCGCATGGAGCAGCTGGCAGGTCTTGTTTGCACTCCGAAGCCTCACACCGAGTGAGCACTGACGTCATCGCCCCGCCTCCCCCCTGGAACTGCCGACTGGAATGGATTTATGTGAAAATGAAAATGCAATCCTCTCTTTGCATCATTGCTTCATTTACATCACAGTATAAGCTGAAATAAAAAAGGAAAAAGCATTTTGGAGGATTGATTTTTAATTTTATTTTTCAAGTCATTTGATGCAGTTACATTTTGAAAATGAAAAAGCATTTCTGTTAATCCATTGTTATTGTCAAATTAGACATTTCTAAATGAATTTTGCTACACATTTACCAGATAACTTTTTGAAAATGAAATGTCAAAAACCATTTTCTTTATCATTGTATTTAAGTGACAAAATGATTGGTGTTGAAGAAGAAAAATAAAAAGGTATTTGGTTGATTGATTTTTAATTTTATTCTTATATTATTTCGTTTATTTTTGAGTCCAACAGACACACAGCTTTAATGTAGTAATAGCAAATCATTTTGGGTATTGACTTTTATTTTGAATTATCAGACAGATCATTTCCAAACAAAGGGAGAGGTCTTGTTGGAAAAAGTGGTTACGACCCAGCAAGCCCAAGTGCTGAAGTATCCTTGGGCAAGACAAATGGGCTCTCCTGGCATCTGTGAATGAATGGATATGTGAATGAGGCTGTAAAGCCCTGCAAACCTTCAAAGAAGCTAGAATGAAGCACTATTTAAGTATGTATCATTTATCATTTAAACACTACTAAAACTTAGGTGGTATTGGTAATGCATTAAACTACGTTGTTATTGCAAAAAGTAATGTTACTGTAATGTATAAGCTTCCAAACTTCCAACAAATCCAAATTCATCCCCTACGGCTTCTCCCTAACCCTACATTTAGCCCTCCAAATGGAGAGTTATGGAAATAGTGTCTTCAAATGTGTTTCTCCTTCACGCCACAGATCCCCCTACAGGCGGAGGGATAGGCAGCCTTAGGTTGCTACGTCCGTAAGTTCAGACACCACAATAGCCTCAAATGCCCCTACAGTTGGAGCAATTAGGAGGAGTCAGAAGGGTGGAGAATGAATTCAGATTCAGCATAAGTATTCAAAAATACAGAGAAGTGATATGACTGTATAGGGACTGATAGCAGAAAAGTCAAATGTACCACCCTACAGGTATGTGGAACAACAGCAACTATCTATTCACCTTGCCTTTGCAGCTGTTGCCAAACAGTGAATGGGTCAATAACCCATTATTATAGAGCTTTACGCTTTGCTGGTAACAAATTGTTTGCCTAAAGTTAAAAGAAAAGGCAATGATGCCAACATGAAAGAAGAAAAATGTTAGTCATCCATGACTTTAATAGAACCCAGATTACGTCAATAATTGCAACCCATGAAAAGGGCTGCAAGAAATGACAATATTGCAAATGTTTAATCTATTATTGAAGTTTTCAGCTAATATTAGGGGCATGTCTTAAACTCAAAGGAAAACAAAGAGCGTGCATGGATCTGTTTGTTTTGCAAGTAGATGCATCCAAATGGAGCGTAGCAGGCAGTTTGTGGCCTGCTTGTAGGTTGTAAGTAACAACTACAAAGTTTTTCAAACTGCATTTTCTAGCCCCCACTTCTGGGATGAATAATAAATAAATGAACACTCTTGGTATCAAAGTCCCAGCTGTGTTTTAAGTCAGACTTTGTAGTCTAGAGTAAAAGGAAACAAACATTCACCTTGAGAGTAGCACCATTTTCTGAAGGATTAACAATACAGTGGGTTTTTTGATCACCGAGCTGATGAAGCAGCAGGAGTCGCAGTCAACCGCACTCCCCCCACGCCGCCGACGAGCACAAAATCCCCCAGCGGCCGTGTCGCAAATGAATACAATTCATAACTTCTAGCACTTATTATTCTTTATTAACAGATAACAGTAACAGCTAACTACTAACGTAGTAATGAACTAACTATATAGGTGTTGTAGAATGTGTATGTGTGAGAGAGCGCGCACAGGTGTTGGGGGCGCGTGTTCATGTTTGATGTTACGGAATGAATGACAACAGTAGTAAAAGGTTTTCCCCAGGTGTTGGAATAGGTTTGTGGTGCTGCTGCCTTTGACTGTGATGGGCTTTAGGCAAATGTTGCATGGTGGGGGGGGTGTCTTCCTCCACGTCTGTGGCAGTAAACCCATACCAGTTCCAAAAAACAGATGATTTTACACCGACAAGGTGTTCGTTATCATAAATTAATGGAACAGGGAAAGGGCTGTAATGACATCAAAGGGAAATTTGTACCAAGTAAGGATAAGAATTTACTGGAACACTGCTGAGCAAAATGTTCAGGCTGCTTGAGGTCATGGGGTGTATGGGACATGGTCGGGTAGCCCTGGTTACTGCCTGGTGCTCAACATAGTGGAATGCTGGAGCGCCGTGAGTGGTGGTAATACACCTCGCCGTTGTTGCCTCCATACATTTAACTACAAAGAAGAAGACAAAATCGCGCCAGAATGTTTTCAAAATGGAAGGCATAAATACGGTAAGTTAATGAAAAGAAAACTCTCGTTGTGATTATTGCTCGGTTTTCCACCACAGTTATTCAATTCCACTGCAGATGAGGCTGTTATTTTGTATTTTCAAATGTATTGTGCTTTCTTTCCTGCCGTTCTAATTACGTGGTTCAGGTTAATGACACAAAGCTAGTTTAGTTAACTTAACTTGCACCGCGGCTCTCCTCTGGAAGATGCAACTAGATTGACGGAAACTTCCAATTGGTAAACTTTGTTTATTTCCCCTGTATTATTTCTGTCTTTATCTGCATACTAGCAGGGCGTTTACGGTTGGTGCGGCGATGACAGACCAACACCTAAAAAACTAAACAACATTCCATTGTCCATTTTGCTGAAAAAAGAAGGATGAAGAGCCTGCTGTGGCCCTCCACATGGATGGAAACCCTTTGTCCGGGAAACACAAAGGTACATCTAGGCTGTGTCCGAATTCCAACGTTAATCCCTAAAAACTTAGTGTGGGACTATGTATACTGCCTGGATTTTAACGCGATTTTATAACGTGAGTATACCATGCGCTGGGTGAAAACCATCTGACTGGCTGCTGTGTGTGCATTAAAAAGTAAAAACAAGAATTAAGGACTAAAAACGTATTTCTTTTGTAAGTGACCATGGTATATACAGATAGCATTCATAAATGTCAAATGGATTCTATATATTAACATGTACTTTTTGACTTTCAGTACTTTCTGTACATTGTCACTGGGACAAAATGCGATTTGATGAGGTGTGTGTAAATTCCTGTCAGTTGGTGTCGAGTGAATTCAAGACAATTTGGGTTGTATTCAATGTGACCTACTCTGTATTTATTTCTTTAAAGGAAAATATGCAGCAAATTAGAAGATGGTGGTGTCTTCACCTAATAACTTTCCAATTTCCAAAAGTGCTCTTTATATGATCCTACTTTTAAAATCCTTTTTTCATATTTTACTGAAAACTTCATTAGCAGCTTTCTTTTACAGTACAGTACTTACAGTGTATAAGTGGTATTTACATAGTGTATTGTGTAACTACTGGGTACTTTCAGGAGTACTTACATGGTACTTTAAGGAATTTACTGGGTATAGTGTGTTTTACATGGTACTTTTCTAGAATTGCTGGGTATACATGAGTACTTTTTTGTGTCTACTCTGTACTCACCGTGTATTTATATGGTACTTTTTGGTTCATACCTATGCGCGATGCAGGAAGATGTGAGGGTGTGGAGCGCATACACACGCTGTCAGTCGCTGATTTGGACTTAAGGAAAAAGTAATAAAGAAAGTACATCTTTATTAACTGAGACAGTTCTTTTGTCTAACGGCCGGAGCTCTGAGGAGTTGACAGTAGACGTCTTGTCGTGTCCTCGTTCAGCGGCTTTTTCTTTTGGGTGTCTGCGCTGAGGCAGCAGGGAGGGGAGGGGTGTGGGCGGTTTGAGTGAGCCACAGCGACTTGCGCCTGCTTGCTGTGAATTTGAGATGAAATGAATAACTGATGCTACCACAGTTTATAGTGGCTAATGGGGTGGCCACCCCCTGGTGGTGCTACTGCCCTAATACGAATAGGATTGGCTTCACACCGGTTTCTTATATTTTACAATTCAAAAGTAATCTGGCGGGAGTTAGTCACTGAAGCTCAGGAATAGTGTTGTGAGTGCGCGGAAAAACGGAGGATAAGAAAACAAAAATCATGCCAAGTTTAGCCACTGAGCCAAAATAGCTTATCGAAGGAGAAACCAAATCTAAAAGGAGACACAAGTCTTAATCTGGCTGCAGAAAGAGCTGAAGACGAATGAGATGGAAAGAATGCAAACACAAGAAGATGAATTTCAGGGAATCAGGTTGTGTGGATAACTATGGTAAGTTTGTTTTTATTGAATATAATGACAACACACATTTATTTGTGCTAATAAGAGGGCATCTTAACTCATGTTAAGATTAAGGGTAAACATGTTGACTATTGGTCCTTGCCGAATTTTTGACAATTAAAATAAACTTTTTTAACTCCTCAATTTATAACCATCTGCTTTCTGCCCCTGACATGAGGTAGTAAAGTTGAATTTAGGGATTCATCAACTGGTCCTTCGTATCTATAGGCAGCTACTGTCGATGACTGAGCGACTTAGACCAATAACTGTTTACTAATTTCAACATGGCGGCGCCCGTGTCAGGACCAGTGGTGCGCTGATTCGTCCATTGTTTTTACAGTTTTATGAGTTAACGTCGTCAATCACAGATCAGAACACATGTCCTTAGCTCAGCCTACAGCACAGGCCCTCCTTTTTTTTTTTTTTTGGCATTTTTCAAATCATGGGCTGAGTGGAAGTCAGCATCCAACTGCCCTGTTGTATTTACCCTTTAATAATTTCCCTAGATACACTACTACTAAACTACACAATGTATGTACATGATTATACTTAAAAACTTTGCATATCTGCTATAAAATATCCTTACTATTGAAATATATTAATGTATATTTTATTGCAGGGATCTTGCACTAAATATTTTTAGATAGAGTTTTATGGCCAAACATTAATTTGGGGTCATAGCTTGGTCATAGATTTGAGAATCACTGCTTTGGCCACTACCTTGGCCTGTGTCATACTTATTTTTATTTGTATATTTTCAGGATTTGCAAACACCACAGCCACAAAGGAAGGAAACTGAAGAGTTCTGTTAGACATAAATGTATATTCAGCAAATCAAAGGTCTCCCTCTTCAACTGGATGCGCTTTCTCTACAATTTATTCCATTGGTATATTATTTTAGAATGTCTGTCTGTGATATAAAGTGTTTATTTCTATGAAAATACAATATAACTATCTACCACCAACCAATACTTGGAGACTGTATTTAATAAACTTGCTTTATCTTCTCTAAATATCTGTAGTCATGAAATAAGTGATTGATTATTCTTTGTGAGTTATTTTGCTAAAAGTTGTAATTTACATCTTAAATTCTTAACGAAAAAAATCAATTGAACAATAGAAAAATACAACAATAAGCAATAAAATCATCATAAAAAGAATAAATTTAATAAAATGAACAAGTCCCACTAGATATGCTCACTGGAGTTAAAAGCCTGAGTAAAACAAGTAACATTTTTTAAAAAGAGTGTTAAATTACTGAAACCCAGTTTCTGGCAGACCTCACAGAATAGGGAGAGCATTCAGAGTTTACTTGAAGGCCTGCAACTGAAAAGGCTCTGTCTCCAGTCACAAGCCGAAAGAGTCCTGGGAACGATTAAAAGCACATGGACGACATTCTGGTTTGGGGCAAGACCCAGGAAGAGGACGATGTGCGGCTGAATGCATTGCACGAGAAAGCGCAAAAGGCAGGCATCACACTAAACATTGATAAATGTGAGTTCACATGCCACACAGTCAGATTTTTGGGTCATGTGATCTCAGCAGCACAGCAAGGGTCAGCCAGACCCAGAAAAGACAAGTGCAGTTCAGGAGATGTGTGCACCCACCAATGTCAGTGAACTGAGGAGTTTTCTAGGCATGGTAGACCGGTTAGAGCGGTTCATACCAAATCTGGCAAGAGAAGACAAAGTTTTGCGGGATCTACTCTCGAAAAAGAACCACTGGTACTGGGGGCCAGAGCAGCAGACAGCTTTTTAAAGACTAAAAAAAGAACTTTCATCAACACCAATGCTCACACTGTATGACAAACAGTGAGCTGAAAATCAGCTGATCATCCTCTTTTGGACTGGGGCGGTTCTGCTTCCAGAAGCTAATGCATGAAGTAGAGCGCCTGAAACACTGTATCGGCGATGACAGCGACTAAGCAGGGATATGCTCAGGTGGAGAAAGAGGCACTGGCTGCAACATGGGCGTGTGAAAGGTTCAGCTGCTTTGTTCTGGTCAGATCATTTGAGTTGGAAACTGACCATAAGCCTTTGGTGAGTCTGCTGGGTGGCAAGCGGCTAGACAACCTTCCACCTAGGATCCAAAGATTTAGAATGAGGCTCATGCGCTACAACTACAAAATCACGCATGTTGCTGGCAAAAACTTATGGATAGCAGACACCCTTTCACGCGCCCCCCTCAGAGCATCAGGAACTGCGCGGGCCTCAAGCCTGCTAGAGGACACTAACATCTATGTGAGCCTACCTGTCAGTGGAGACTATCTGAGCAACCTTTGTGATCATCTGAAAGCAGACAGTGCATGTGCTGCGCTGATGATTCACGAAATGGTGGCGGATAAAAACAGACTTCAGGGTGTTGAAAGTGCTGGGCTGAAAAGCGTTACTTACAGTGCAGAATGGACTGCTGCTGCCGGACACAGGCTGGTCATCCCATCGGCTTTGCGTAATGATGTGTTAGAAAAATTGCATGAAGGACACATGGGCGTGACAAAGTGTAGGGAAAGGGCCAAACACACAGTATGGTGCCGGGGCTCAGTAATCAGTTAAGTGACATGGTGTTAAGATGCAGAACGTGCATTCAGGAGAGACAGTAAGGGGGTCGAACCTGTTGATGAACCTGTGGGAGAAGATACAACTACTCCAGCTCAACAGACTGGACACCATACAGTGGAGAAAACATCCCACAGAATTTGTCCATTACAGGTCGGGAAAGTGGTCAGAAAACGAGATAGACTTAACTTGTTAATGGAAAAAAAAACAAAAAGAGTAAATATGGATGTTTGAGTTTATTAGAATGGGATGGTTTGGAAAAAAAGGTAATTGATTTTGTCATATAAGTAAATGTGTATTAATACTGTTTGTTTTGTTTTAAGAAAGGGAGAGGTGGTATTATACATGTTGGGGGTAAAACCCTAGTTAAGGAGACGTCATGTGAGGCGGGCCCACTAGGTGGCGCGGTAGCGAGAGTTCAGGACTGTATGGTGGTTTTCCGGTTATTGAATAAAGCAGTCTACAGCACGTCCCGTCCCGGAGCCTTCTTTATAAAGCAACAACACGACAAGAGCAGCAACAAGTACCAATTTTCTTACGTAATGTCATTTTAGATCTGTGGAGAAAAATAATATAATTTAAAAACAAATATATCTGCCGCTTAAGTGTAATTCAAAAGCATAATATTTATTTATTTTTTATTTTTTTTGCGTTTTTTATAGGCAGGACCGCAGAGAGACTGTCAAAAGGGTAAAAGAGAGTCGTGCGCGCCAACGGTTTGTCATAGCCCATATTTCGGATTTTAAGCTGCGGTCTTGGCGGAAAGAATGATCTGTGAATGCGCACACACGCCTAGTCTTTTCTCAGGGATTGCAGCAGAAAGGGAGTGGATAGGCAAAGAGGACCAGAAGCCACTGGTCTTCAGACTGGTCCCATTCCCCGGCTCCATTTTTGAGGGGAGTCGTCTGGCTGTGAGGAGGGCTGCCGTTGCCGCCACCACTCCCATCAACGTTCCTTCCCCTGTTCCTGTGGTGGAGCCGGAAGCTCTCCAAGGGGCCCTCTTCCTAGACCCAGCTGATCAGGAAATGTGGCTCTGGAAGGCCTATTGCCAGGAGGAGGAAAAGGACAGACTCAGCTGACTGGTTCCAGTGTCCCACCTCCGTTTTTGACGGGAGTCGTCTGGCTGTAAGAGGGGGCCACTGTCGTCGCCGCCGCCCTTCGGCGTCCCGTCTTGGTTCCCGAGTGGACCTGGGACACCCAAGCAGACGGAGTGCCGGACTGTTCCTGCTCCCAGGAGGGTCCCGGACTCACCACGACCCGTTCCTGCTCCAAAATGGGTGCCGGACGCACCTCGTCCTGTTCCTGCTCCCAGGAGGGTCCCGGACTCACCACGACCCGTTCCTGCTCCGAGGAGGGTGCCGGACGCTTTCCGTCCTGTTCCTGCTCCCAGGCGGGTCCTGGACGGGGATGGCCCAGACGGAGAGACGAGCGCCCCAAACCCTTCCTGCACCAGGCGCCTGGCCGAGCCCCCTGCCCGGACCCTGAGCGAGCGCCAGCTCCTGGCGGTAGTCTCGAGGCGCCTGCCGCGGGCTCTGAACGAAACGCTTGGCCGTTTTACTGGTCGGACTCTCAATGCCCGGTCGCGCGGCCTCGGCTGCCCGCCGGACATGCCTGCGCCGGGCAGAAGCGGCCTCCCAGTCGTCACGGACCGTCTCACGGACTTCTGCTGTTAGTCCTTAATTAATACTTTGGACCCCTCCTCCCTGACTTTGGGGTGGGAGACAGCTGTGTATTCCTTGAGGGGAGAGTAATGCTTGATTCGGATTTCTTTGTGTTTGGTTATAGTTTCTGTTTTATTTTGTAGTATTTCCTGTTTTGTTGTTGTTTCGAGTTTTACCCTTCTCCATCAGTCCTGAGTGTTTGCACCTGTGTCTTGTTGCCTTGTATGTATTTAAGCCTTGTCCTTCCCTTCCTCCTGTGCTGGTCCATATTATGTCATACCCTAAGTTCCTGTGTGGTTTGTATTTCGAGTCTCGAGTTTTGCCTGCCTGTTGCAGTGGTTTGTTTTTGGTTTATTTATTAAAACTCCTTTTCCCATTCACTTATTTTCAGTCATTGTTGGAGATGTGGCATTACAAACTCTTTTTAATTGAACTAGTGCCTCCTGAATTGTAATTAAATTGAATTGTGAGGGGCCTTAAGATTTCCACCCCTTCTCTTTGTAAACAACCTTTATGCAGAGAGAAAAACATACATAATAAAAAATGAAATTTAAGGGCAAATGGTCCTCATATTGGAACAAGGGCAATCAGTTATCCCACTATGTTAACAAATCATTGGGAAGATTATGATTTTGTTAACCCAATGCGATAACATTTACTGAGTGAGGCAAAGGTTAAGAAAATTACCATTTTCTGAAGTTTGCATGTAAATTTTATAATTTGCGGCTTTGTATTTCAGGCGGCCGTCTTTCTTGCCAGTATCCCCAGCAAGTGCATGTTTTTAAAATGCTCTGTAGTACAGGTGAGTAGTGTAATTTAGAGTTTTTAACTAAACTTTCCAATGTAAACTGTAATCTCTCTAAACTGTAATCTCTGTAAACTCAAATTTTTCTTTTTTGCAGTATGTGGTAGTGTAAAGCATGTTTTAAAACAACAAAAAGTAGGAAAAAACTGCTTTCTCACTACAAACTTGAACATGTTCACTTTGGACACACAGATTCTGTATATATGTTGCAGTCCATGGTCATTGAAAACATGACTTTAATCATTCACCAGAGTAGGGTTCATTTGACTTGCACAGCTCAAACATCAACAGAGCACGCCACTTTTTCCTGTCACATATGCAGCTATAAAGCTTTATGAACAGAAACAGGTTTTTCTTGTCATATTTACACACACCTTAGGCAGTACGAGAATGTTCCCTGTCCGTCTTTAGATTGTTCATTTCAGAGTCATATTTATGGTACATTTAAAAGTCACAAAAGTCGTTTAAAGTTGACTTTAAACCAGGTATTATCAGAACCACAAGACAAGTTTTTCAAACAAATGTACAATCTTTCTGATCAAGAAGATGATGTCGAGGTTTCTTCTAAAACTGCATCAGCAAACATAAACATACAGTCTGACAAACTCTATGATTTAATAGAACAACAACTTAGAGCAGCTCTATTAAAATTAGAATATTTAGTACATGTCCCAGGAACAGCCATTGATGAGTTTTTACAAGAACTACACCATTTACTTAGCTCTCCAACTACTATAATATCCAAAGTCACAGTGGAGTAATGACATACTTAAGAGCAACAACATTCAAGTTGATGAATTAATTAAAACAGACATTCCTACAGCAGTTTGTTCAGTTACTCCTGTAGAAAAGGCTCTGCAAAAGGGTGGATCTCTTAGTACTTCACATCAGTGTAGCGGCTTTTATAACCAGAAATTTGGAGTTATTTAAACCTGTTACACATGTATAAAATGCAAAAAGAAAGCATATATTTCAGTATGTGCCAATTTTGAAATCTCTTCCAGCTAATTTTGAGAGCCAATCTGACATTGAAGCTTTAAAAAATCATCGAGAGCACAGCATACAACCTGATGAGTTTATGAGTACAAAAAGGCCTTCAGGATGGTAGTCATTTTCAAAAGAACAGATTTTTAAATAATGATGAGTTAAGAATATCTCTAAGCCTTTATGTTGATGACTTTGAGACATGCAACCCTCTTGGCACCTCCAAGAGTAAGCACAAGCTGTGTGCAGAATATTGGATCTTAGGTAACGTAGCATCAGGCTCCCACTCATCATTATCGTCAATCTACTTAGTTGTTGTTTGTTTAAGCTTCTTTCATGTGGTTGGTGGCTACCCATCTGATCTGGCTCATGACCTTCTTGAAGGAATTGTTCCAGTAGAGCTTGCTCACTGCTGTACACACCTAATATCAAATAATTACACTACAAATTACATGACTTAGACAGCCATACAGACCTTCCCTTTCAAATGGGCCGATAAAGCGAACAAGCCGAGACAGTATAATTAGCTTTGAAAGTCATAAATCGATTGGGAAATGCTCCACGAAAACTGGGCTTTTCAGTTGCTTCATGTGTACCAGAGAATGAGCCAGCCTGGCTTGTGCTCATGGTTAAAAGAAATATTTGAACTTGCTGCTTCGCGCTCCATGCAGTGATCAGTCCATTGTATTACTTAAAAGTAGATTGTTAGCATAAAAACAGATTATAGATATCAAGAACAATTCACTGTATCAAACTTCTACCAAAGCACCACTACACATAAAACCTGCCCTTTTTTTTTTTGTCCTCTTGTACATCATGGACACGTGGAACAAGCGAAAGCATAGTTTCTTTAAACAAATAGTAAAAACAATAGCTGTTAAGAACTTGGTCTGACATTGGCAACAAAACATCAGCTGATGTGACATTTCATGTGAACTCTCTATCTTGTGATAGAAATCTCTAAATGTCTAATATTTCCACTGTTTCAATAGATGTATTAGGAAATGAAATGGCTAAGGCTATTCCAACATAGTACCTAAACACAAATTAAATACAGTACATCTGGCAGAAGCATCAAACTGTGGTGTCTTACTGCAAGGTATGATAGGTAATCTGAATTTCCATGAATGACTGAGTTTTAAGAAATCTTTCAAATGTGCATCATTGACCGTAGGCTATTCTTTATTGTGAATGTGATGTGTGCATGGTACAATGAGCACTACAGAGCCTTTGCACTAGAGCAATCATCAAAGACAATGAAACTGATTGCACTTGAAGAACTTATGGATACCTATCCACTGAGTGATTACTGGGTTGGAAGAAGCTGCATGGTAACCTTAAAAAGGCATATCATCATTAGGGGTAAGATTCAAACATACAGATTCATTAAAATTGTTACAATAGAGATTAAATGGTACATAATTTGCTTACTCTTGCATTCTCCTTTACAGTTGCATGCAGTTCGCAATGCAAAAAATAATCACTATACCTAACTAATTTCATGTTAATCCTCACAGATTAAGAGATCATCAATGTCTGAATTCAAGGTGCTAAGGGTTATCCTGGATGCTGAGAACTCCCAAAGACTGCTGTTTGAAGGTTTCCCAAGATCCGATGATGAATTGGTTCAGGAGGTGAAAAGATAATGCAACCTCAACTATACCTTCAGACTTCAGCTTATAGACGAGCATTTTGGAAATGGATTTACCAACTTTACAAGAGTGGAGGAACTCAGTGAAAAAGGGGACCATTAAAGTAATCCGGACTGAAAATGCCCAGTGTGATCTTCTGGGTCTATTGACACAGATATTCTGTCTTCTTTTGATTCTTCAAGCTCAAGACCAATGTGGCCAGTCAATTTTCCCGTGTCACAGTTTTCTTATGATTCTGAGCTGAAACGTCAAAGAGGCAATGCTGCATGCAAAAAGGATGGCACTATACTCATTCCTGATCCAAAACTAAATCAAATATTCTTGAAACTCCAGTGCAAGAAATCATCAAATACAAACTTTACTGCAGTGGCAAGAAATTAAGCCTGTGGCAGAGCACATGTCTTGCAGCATCCTTGCCCAGTGAAGAGAGTTCTTTCACTGGTATATTGTGGAAGATGGAAGGCCAGTTTGAGTAAATAAGCTTGCCATGCCACTTTCATCTGAAAAATTGGATGTGCTGAAGTGGCTATCAATTCCCTGAAGATGAAGCTATAAGATAAGAAACAAGTCCTGCAGCTGAAAATTATAAACCCGGTCAGAACTTAATTATTGCCCTCCACATCCCATTGGAGAATCAGACACAAGCCTGGAAAGACTGAGAGTTGAAATTCTTTTTTTTTTTTTTTTTTTTTTTTTAACTTGTCCTGTCCAACAGCTGGGCAGACAGATGAAACTGAGGGCCTCTTGTGTTGGACATATTTTACTTTAACAAGAGGGGTTATTAATCTTCAGACAAACCAAAGGTATGTCTGAATAAACCTTGTAATTGAGAATAAACTTTATTAATTTCAAACATGTTTGAAGATCTTTGGTGTTGGACCGGACGGAAAAGGAAAGAGGGAAAGAAAGAGGCGTTAGAGATGAAGGAGAGATTGATAGTAGGAGGAAGGAGGATAATGCCATGAAGCAGCAAAAAGCAACAAGTTTACTGGTGTTAATGCCATGAAGTAAGGCTCAAATGCAGTACAAAAGGAAGCGGGCCTGTCCACACACACCCAGTAAACACACTGTTTAGCTGCAAAAATGTCCATCTGTCGACATGTACACAAAGCAGATAGTGCTCACCACGCCATCGCCAACGCCTTAAAACCAACTAGTGTGAAACATTTCAGTCATTCAGTCCATGAAGCCGCCAGTGCAAAAGGTGAGCCAACACCCGTGCTCAGGTGCGGTCTCATGTTCTAAAATGGATGGTGGAATGTGTAAAGAAGGAGGAGGCTGTATCCCACCCAAGACTCCGCGGCAGCGGCGGCGTGGAAGTCTCCAGCCACGGAGCAGGCGGGGAACAACCCCGCCAGCCGGGCGGCAAGCCCGCCACGACCAGGAGCCAGCAGGACCGCCGCCAAGGCCCCAGAGCCAGAGAGCAGGGGAGGCACGGAGGGAAAGAGGGCGCCCCAGCCCAGCCAGGAGAACAGCCCCCGCGCGCCCGGGAGAATAACATGGGCCTGAGGGCGCCCACAGCCCCAGGCAGGCACCCCTGCACCCAGGAGTTCTGAGCATCCCCGCCCCAACCCCGGAGTACGAGCCAGGACCCCCAAGAACCCGCGCCCGCACTCCAGGCAGCCGCCGGCCCACGGTTGGTCAGGGAGGAGCAAGGCAGGGAAGTTAAGTGCTTGATGATGGCGAGGAGACAAGTAGGGATAAAAAAGAACATGGAAAATCTTTTCATAGGGAGACAACAAGTCATTTCCGAGCCAATGGTTTAGGACTGAACAAGATGGCCTGCATTCTTTCACGTTAGTGAGGTATGTGATTCTATGGCATTTATCCTCTGTAACAATATGCTTTCAAACATGTAACTGCCTACGGTTTAGTCCCCTTGATTTTTCCTTGCAACCTCTTTTGCAGTTGTCATAATTTAGGCTTTGTGTGCTTTAAGATACATGCTGAATTTAGGAGGATAATCATGCGTAGTAGTCCAGTTCCTCTCCAGCTAGACATTTACACAGAGAAAATGTTGAATATATTCAAAAATGAGGAGGAGGGATTGATTGTTAAACACATCCTGAAAAATTAAGAAGAGGTTGATTGATGGTTGTCATTATTATGCTATAGGGACATTTGTCTGTTTGAGGTGCATTTATTATGTGCTATACCAGTTCAATACAAACATCTTAAAAAATGTTAAGAAATACTCCAGAAAAAGTAATAGACTCTTTAAATCATGTACGTTAAGTGTACGAGCTGTTAATTTTTTTTTAATCTCACGCCCACAAAAATAATGCACACAAATTAATCTTTTACAACTATTCAGACAGTTGAAACACTAATTATTTATAATGTCCAATTTTTTTTTATTTATTTGTGTGTGTCACAGATGGTATTTTACTGTAAATGCAGGAGTAACAAAGATAAAATGAGCCAAAAAAAGCTTGAACGATAAAAAGATCATCAATTCTTGTAACCTCATAAAAGTTCACTAAACCATGTCAATAAGCAGCCCCAAAAATATATTGTTTAGTAATAATTTATATTGCTTATTTTCAATAAAGTATACAAAATCTCCATATAACTTTAAAGCAATTTGGACAGTTTCCAAAGTCTCAAATCAATTTAAGTAACTGTCTCTTTCAGGACTGAAATTTTAGAGGTTCTAAGAAAACTAAAGGGTTTCTTATACCAGGAGGACCCAGCACACCTGTTATGATATATATTAAGAGCAGAGTGTAAAGTATTTTTGAATTATAGATTGCATATTTTTTTAAAAGATGTATATATTTCTTTGCATAGTTTGGTCAGAGACTGCAGTTAGGCCTTTGGCTTTTCATTTATTTAATTTTAATAAAAACAATCAATATTCCTTCCTAATCAGTTGCAAATAGGGTCTGTGTCTCTAACAACCACTAAAGGGCGCTGTGGGTGTGTATTAGTATTTGCTACTAACAGCAAGGCAGAAGATGAAGCGCTGTCCAAAGCATGCCCTGTGTCCGAATTACCGCCCAAACCCTATATAGTGCACTATGGTCGGTCCTGTTGCCAGTTCCAGATCTACCAGTTCTCAGAAAAGACCAGCCACTGGGCATTGCTGTTATGTGCTGCCTCTTTCTCCATAGCCTTTCCAGTAGTATTTCAGTTTGGCAGCCTTGGTAGGTCTGCTCAGCTGTTTGACCCTGCCACTGGCGTGCATTTTAAGCTGGTTAGATTCTGAACAGCCTGTTTATCCGTCTGGCCGTTGTCTCTTGTGTACCTCATTAGGCGGCTGCTCAAGGCTAAGAGCCTTTGTTTGACAGTTTCAGGTGCTTCAGGTATAGGCATCTGGCTGTATCTCTTAGGTACTTGCTTTCTCATTGCACCTCTTTGAGCCTCTGTCTCATATATACAGCTGGGTAGCTACGATTGGTAGGTGCAGGACTGTGTGCAGAAACCAGTTGTAATTCCCGGGCAGAATAGCAGCTGGAAAATAGAGCATTACCATAACAATGACGAACAGTGTCTTGATGAGGTCCTTGACAAGACATAACGCTGTACCTACCTCACAACATGAGAGACAATGAACCACATGTCATGTCCTGCTCAGGCGTGTCGCCCGGCAAAACAGTGCGTCAGGTGCTGAGGACCAGAGCACCCTGGGGAACTAAAGGGGCTCTGCCCACGTACTACATTTAACCTTACAGTAATGATTAACAATCAAGTAAACCTGTATAGTGCTCAGCTATGGTCTTACCCCCTCTCACTATCACCCCTTTCTCTAACATCTCTCTTCTTCCTTCTTTCCTTTTCTAGTCTAGGTCTAACACCCAGAGAATTTTCAAACATGGTTGAAATTAATAAGTTTGGCCTCAATTACAAAAGGGGTTTATCCAGACATACCTTTGGTTTGTCTGAAGATTAACAACCCCTCTTGTTAAAGTAAAATATGTCTCAGCTCTCATCTGCCTGCCTAGCTGTTGGACAGGACAAATAAAAAAAAAAAAAAAAAGAATGCTACTACTCTAGTAATCCCAACCAGAGGGGTTACATGCAGAGAATGTGGAATGAATGGATGCTTCGAAACCCACAATCAAGGCTAACTGCCAAACAACTGGTTGCCCAATGCTCTAACATCCACAAACGTCATTCACCAGATGCCCATACCTGAAGCACTGGAAACTGCCAAACAAAGGCTCTAGCCTTGGCAGCCGCCTAAAGAGGTACACAAGAGACAATGAAGCCAGACAAATAAACAGGCTCTTTGCAACTCAACCTGCAAAAGTGTAAGCTCAGTGGCGCAGATTAAAACAGCCGAGCAGACCCACCAAGGCTGGAAGCTTGAACATTACTGGAAAGTATATGGGAGAAAGAGACAGCATAACAGCAATGCCCAGTGGCTGGTCTCTCTGAAAAAGAACATAGCAACACCTGAACAGAATCAGTAACCATCACAGTGGCAGACATCCGCTGAAGAGTCTCAGGTATGAGAAGAGAGAACTGGACAGCACCGGGCCCTGAAATGATACATGCCTACAGGCTAAAGAAGCTTACCGCACTCCACGAGCGCCTGTCAGTACAAATGAACCAGCTGCTAGAGATGGGACTCACCCAGAATAGCTAACGGAGGCAAGCGATCATGATCCAGAAGGATCCCTCAAGGAGTGCAGTCCATCAACTAAGCCAATAACCTGTCTCTCCACAACATGGAAGCTCATGTCAGAAATCATTGCAAGCAAGATAAATAGGCACATGGATCAATTCATGAGCAACACACAGAAGGGCATTGGTAGAAACTCCAGAGGAGCCAAACACCAACTCCTGGTCGACAGAACAGTCGCTCAGACTGCCGAGTCATTTACACCAACCTGTGCACCGGCCTGGATTGATTACAAGAGGCCTTTGACTCAATGCCACGCACATGGATCACTGAATGCTTGGGCTATACAGCATCGCTTAAGCTCTAGAGCCCTTCATGAAACTCAATGAAGCTGTGGAAAACCACCCGCTTGGAAGCAGTGGGAAGCCACTTTTTTTAAGTGTCCATCAAATGTGGGATATGCCAAGGGTGATGCTCTGTCCACACTGCTGTTCTGCATAGGTCTGAACCCCCTCAGCCAAATAATCAACAAGACTGGCTATGGATACAGACTCAGAAATGGGGCCAACATCAGTCACCTCCTTTACATGGATGACATCACGCTATATACAAGAATGGCGTGACATTGACTCCTGATCCCACACCAGGATCTACAGTTCTGACATTACAGGATGTCATCCGGGCTCAGAAATGCAGCGGATGGTGACAAAGAGAGGCAAGGTAGTCCACACAGAGAGTCTCACTCCCAGAAGAACAATAGCAGACATCGAGGACAGTTACAAGTACCTTGGATTTCTGCAGGCAAATGGCAACCTGGAGCAGGCATCAAGGAAAGCTGCAAAAGCTAAATACCCCCAATGAGTGAGGCAAATCCTGAGAAGCCAGCTCAATGGCAAAAATAAGACCCGGGCAATAAACGGCTTGCGCACTGTGGTTATCAGATACCCTGCGAGGAATAATAAGATGGCCAAGGAAAGTCAGACCACGGATGTTAAAACAGCTCCTCACCATGCATGGAGGGTTCCACCCCAAATCCAGCACCTGAGACTGTATGCTGGCGCAAAGAAGAAGGCCAAGGACTGAAGTGGCGTAGAAGCCACTATCAGGATGAAACATCCAAAGTGCATGAGCATCAAGCTCAAAGACTAACTGACAGTGTGCTCGGTAGTGTCTCAGGCAATGGAGAGCAGAGATACAGTGCTGCAAGACCAGATCTCATGGGAGGACAAACCCTGCATGGATGCCACGGACCGCAACTGTATAAGTGGCTGATATAAGAAATCCTACCAATGGCTAGAAAGGGCTGGCCTACAGGACACCACTGAAACACTCATCCTGGCAGCTCAGGAACAAGCCCTGAGCACCAGGCGTGAATCAGATCTACCACACAGACAAGACCCAAGGTGTAGGCTGTGCAAAGGGCGCCTAAAACAATCCAGCACATAACTGCAGGATGTAAGGTGCTGGCAGGTAAAGCATACATGGAGCACCACAATCAAGTGGCTGAAATATTATATAGGAGCATGTGTGCAGAAAATGAACTGGAAAGTCAAAATGGGAAACAGCTCCAGAAGGTGGTAGAGGAATGAGAGGCAAAGATCCTGTGGGACTTCAGATCAGACTGATAGGATGGTAATGGCGACAACTAGACATTGTAGTGGTGGATAAAGAACAGAGAAAGCCATTGTGGTGGATGTGGCATTTGCCAAGCGATGGGAACATCAGGAAGAAACATGAGAAACTGGAATACCAGGGACTCAAGAAGCTGGAGAAGCACTGGAAACTGAAGGTGACAGTAGTGCCTGTGTGGGTGGAGCACTCGGGGCAGTAACCCCAAGCTGGAGGTGGCCACAACGATGCCTGGAAGACCTCCAGACCTCAGTCCAGAAAAGCGCAGTGCTAGGAACAGCTAAGATACTGCGCCAGGACCCTCAAGCTCTCCTTGGAGGAGAAACCACCGATGAGAGGAGTGAGGAAACGTTTTATTTTATATATATATATATATATGTATATATATATATATATATATATATATATATATATATATATATATATATATATATATATATATATATATATATACACACACATATACAAGTATGTAGATAGATAGATATAGATAGAAATATGTAGATAGATAGATATCCATCCATCCATCCATCTTCCTCCGCTTATTCTGGACCGGCTCGCGGGGGTAGCAGTCTAAGCAGAGATGCCTAGACCCTCGCCCAGTAGCCACTTCATCAGCTCCTCTGGGTGGACCCCGCAAGTTCCCAGGCCAGTAGAGAGAGCTGTAATAATAATAATAATAATAATCCATTTTATTCAAAGCGCCTTTCAAGAAACCAAGGACACTTTATAAAACAAAGGTTAAAAATAGACATTAAAAGCACAATAAAAATAGTGAAAAATAAGTGAATCAGGATGGGAGTAGGAAATGAACAGATGGGTTTGAGTTTAGGTCTGAAGAAGTAGGCAGAGAGTCTGTATTTACGGAGGTCAGGAGAGGGGGTGAGTTTGGGAGCAGAGCAGCTGAAGGCTCTGCTTCCCATGGTGATGAGTCGGCGGAGGACAGAGGCTGAACCCAGGAGGGGAGAGGAGGACCCGAGATACGCGAGAGGGGTTTTGATATGAAGGAGGTCGGAGAGATATGGAGGAGCCAGGTTGTGGAGGGCCTTAAAGGTGAACAGGAGGAGTTTGAATTGGATTCTGGAGGTAATGGGAAGCCAGTGCAGCTGGTGGAGAACCGGGGTGGTATGATTGACTGAAGGGGTTCTGGAGTTGATGTGGGCAGCTGAGTTCTGGACCAGTTGAGAAACTTATTGAGGTTTTGTGGGAGACCAAGGAAAATTGTGTCCTAAACGGGAAGTGACCAGACTGTGAACCAGGATAGAAGCAGAAGGGACAGTGAGGGAGGGGCGTAGACGATTAATGTTGCGTAGATGGAAATGGGCTGACCGAGTAACGTTATTGATGTGTGATTGTAAAGATAGTGAGCTATCTAGGATGACACCCAGACTCTTTACCTGAGGGGGGAGGGGAGACAGAGGATGAATCAATGGAAAGAGTTAGACTTTAGCTGGCTTTGGAGAGGGTGGATTTATGTAACCTGCTAGAAGTAACCAGTTTTATCACTATTGAGTTTGAAAGTTTAAGGTAGACAGTTTTTATTTCAGATAGACAGGAGTGGAGAGGAGGGTGGAAGAGGAGTCAGGTTTACTGGATACATAGGACTGGGTGTGTCATCCATAAGCAGTGAAAATTAACATTGCAAATTTACGGAAGATATTGCCAAGGGAAGAAGATAAGTAATGAAAGAAGAGGACCAAGGACAGGACCTTGAGGAACACCAGAAGAGACAGAGGAGGGCTGAGATTTAAAATGATTTAAGATGAATGAATTGGGTGGTCAAGAGAGGTAGAATTGGGAAACCAACGGAGGGATGGAGTGATACCAAGGGAGGAGAGCCTTTGGAGGAGGATGGAATGAGAAATGGTATCAAAGGCTGCACACAGGTCAAGGAGGATAAGGATGGTGAGGAGGCCAGAATCAGCTGCAATGAGAAGATCATTGAGGTGATCTTGAGCAAAGCAGTCTCTCCGTGCTGTGGGGAAGCCAGACAGACTGAAAAAGGTTCAGAAGGTATTGTGTTTCAGATGAGTCATAGAGAGTTGAGGCGACTATTTCTCTAGAATTTTGGAAATGAAGGGAAGGTAAGAAATTGGATGGAGATTACCAAAAATACTGGGATCTGAATCAGGTTTTTTCAGGATGGGTTTAACAGCACTGCCCGTTTAAAAAGTGATGGGACAGTACCAGATGAGGTGAGGAGTGAATAATGGCAGTAATGACGGAAGGAGAGATGGGAGGCAGGCTATAACTAAAGATGTTGGGAGGATCAAGAGAACGGAGTGAGTGGTTTGGATTTAAGGATGAGAGAGAAATTTCCTCGTGGTCAGGCAGTTGAAATGAGGAAAATATGTGATTGAGAGAAAGAGTGGGGATGGGAGGGGAGGAGAAGAGCTAGAAAGCTGTTGATGGATGACTTGAATTTCTTGTTAAAAAACGACATGAGGAGTTACAGGTTTCAATGGAAAAGAAATGGGAGGAGAGTCAGGGGGTTAGAAAAATAGTGTTCATCCAGAGAGAAGAGAGTTTTTGAGTTGCCTTTGTTTGTGGAGATGGGTTCAGAAAAATAGTTTGTTTTTGTGGTAGAAACCAGGGGCCTCATTTATAAAACTTTGCGTAGGATTTGCGTCAGAAGTGTTATATATATATATATATATATATATATATATATATATATATATATATATATATATATATATATACACACACATATACAAGTATGTAGATAGATAGATATAGATAGAAATATGTAGATAGATAGATATCCATCCATCCATCCATCTTCCTCCGCTTATTCTGGACCAGGTCGCAGGGGTAGCAGTCTAAGCAGAGATGCCTAGACTTCCCTCGCCCCAGCCACTTCCTCCAGCTCCTCTGGGTGGACCCCCGCAAGTTCCCAGGCCAGTAGAGAGACGTAGTAATAATAATAATAATAATAATCCATTTTATTCAAAGCGCCTTTCAAGAAACCCAAGGACACTTTACAAAACAAAGGTTAAAAATAGACATTAAAAGCACAATAAAAATAGTAGAAAAAATAAAAAGTGAATCAGGATGGGAAGGCAGAAATGAACAGATAGGTTTTGAGTTTAGATCTGAAAGTAGGCAGAGAGTCTAAGTTACGGAGATCAGGAGGGAGGGAATTCCAGAGTTTGGGAGCAGAGCAGCTGAAGGCTCTGCTTCCCATGGTGATGAGTCGGGCGGGAGGGACAGAGAGCTGAACAGAGGAGGAGGACCGAAGATAACGAGAGGGGGTTTTGATATGAAGGAGGTCGGAGAGATATGGAGGAGCCAGGTTATGGAGGGCCTTAAAGGTGAACAGGAGGAGTTTGAATTGGATCCTGGAGGTTATGGGGAGCCAGTGCAGCTGGTGGAGAACTGGAGTGATGTGACTGAAGGAGGGGGTTCTGGAGTTGATGTGGGCAGCTGAGTTCTGGACCAGTTGAAGCTTATTGAGGGTTTTTTGTGGGAGACCAAAGAGGAGAGAATTACAATAATCTAAACGGGAAGTGACCAGACTGTGAACCAGGATAGAAGCAGAAGGGACAGTGAGGGAGGGGCATAGACGATTAATGTTGCGTAGATGGAAATGGGCTGACCGAGTAACGTTATTGATGTGTGACTGTAAAGATAGTGAGCTATCTAGGATGACACCCAGACTCTTTACCTGAGGGGAGGGGGAGACAGAGGATGAATCAATGGAAAGAGTTAGACTTGTGGCTTTGGAGAGGGTGGATTTGTAACCTACTAGAAGTAGCTCAGTTTTATCACTATTGAGTTTGAGAAAGTTTAAGGTGAACCAGTTTTTTATTTCAGATAGACAGGAGTGGAGAGAGGAGGGTGGAAGAGAGGAGTCAGGTTTACTGGATACATAGAGCTGGGTGTCATCCGCAAAACAGTGAAAATTAACATTAAATTTACGGAAGATATTGCCAAGGGGAAGAAGATAAGTAATGAAAAGAAGAGGACCAAGGACAGGACCTTGAGGGAACACCAGAAGAGACAGAGGAGGGCTGAGATTTAAATGATTTAAGATGAATGAATTGGGTGCGGTCAGAGAGGTAGAATTGAAACCAACGGAGGGGGATGGAGGTGATACCAAGGGAGGAGAGCCTTTGGAGGAGGATGGAATGAGAAATGGTATCAAAGGCTGCACACAGGTCAAGGAGGATAAGGATGGTGAGGAGGCCAGAATCAGCTGCAATGAGAAGATCATTGGTGATCTTGAGCAAAGCAGTCTCCGTGCTGTGGGGGGGGGGGGGGGGGGGAAGCCAGACTGAAAAGGTTCCAGAAGATTATTGTGTTTCAGATGATCATAGAGTTGAGAGGCGACTATTTTCTCTAGAATTTTGGAAATGAAGGGAAGGTTGGAAATTGGACGGAGATTATTGAATACGTTGGGATCTGAACCGGGTTTTTTCAGGATGGGTTTAACAGCTGCCGTTTTAAAAAGTGATGGGACAGTACCAGATGAGAGTGAGGAGTGAATAATGGCAGTAATGAGCGGAAGGAGAGATGGGAGGCAGGCTATAACTAAAGATGTTGGGAGGGGATCAAGAGAACAGGTGGTCGGTTTGGATTTAAGGATGAGAGAGGAAATTTCCTCGTGGTCAGGCAGTTGAAAGGAGGAAAACGTGATTGAGAGAGAAAGAGTCAGGGATGGGAGGGAGGAGAGAAGAGCTAAGCTGTTGATGGATGACTTGAATTTTCTTGTTAAAGAACGACATGAGGGAGTTACAGGTTTCAATGGAAAAGAAATGGGGAGGGAGAGAGTCAGGGGGGTTGAAAATAGTGTTCATCAGAGAGAAGAGAGTTTTTGAGTTGCCTTTGTTTGTGGAGATGGGTTCAGAAAAATAGTTTGTTTTTGTGGTAGAAACCAGGGGCCTCATTTATAAAACTTTGCGTAGGATTTGCGTCAGAAGTGGCGTATGGATGAAACATAGGACTTGCGTACGCACAGAAATATTCGGATTCATAAAACCGTGCGCACGCACATCCTACGCATCTTTCCCTTAGTAAATCACAACCAATTCTAAATGCAGCGCAGCTTTTGCGGCTACATGACACGCCCATATTTGCCCATAAATAGTCCGTGAAACGCCCACAAATTAATATTCATGGCTTGCTAAATCTTGGCAAACACAGAGAGGAAATCAAAAAAACGTAACTTCATTCAATGTGAAGTAGAAGTTATCGTTGGCGAGGTGGAAAAGAGGAGAAAAGTGTTGTTTGGAGGCCACAGTGTGGACATTACTAATGCCAATAAGGCACGTGAGCGGCAAACGGTGGCAGACGCCGTAAATGCTGTAGCCTCACAACCTCGGACCGTGGCCGAAATAAAAAAGAAATGAAATAAATGATCGGACATCAAAACTCGAGGCAAAAAAACGTCTAGCGCTGCATCGGCAGAGTGTGTCCGCCACGGGGGGGGGGGGGGGGGGCGACGACGACACCGGAGCTGACCCCTCTTGATGAGAGACTGGCGGCTATTATTGGGGAATCCCTATTAAGTCCCCCTTATCGGCGTCCCCTCCCGCCTCAGTCACCACTCGGTGACGCGCAAGACGCACCGGGTGACACAGGTAAGACAGAGAAATAATTAAAATGAATGCAGTCAAGTCACATGTATGCAGGCTACACAATTACAGATTATTAATATAGAACAATTTTATTTTAGTTGCTGGGTGTTCCAGCGGGGCCTGTGGTTACGATGCTGCAGCTGAGCAGCCGTCTGGACCCAGCGTCTCCACGGCACGCGGCTCTCTACCCTCCAGCAGTGGACGTGTCCTCACCGATGCAGTCTTTTGAAATGCAGAGGGAAGTCAGTAGTTCAATCAGAGAGGTGGCCAAGGAGTTGGGCGAAATCAAGACCTCCCTGACTGAAATAAACTGCACGATGAGGGAATTCTTAAATAAATAATATTTTCCACACCTTTTGTCGTTCTTTACAAGCGACGCATCACTTCCAATCGCTGGCGCATGCGTGGGGATGGGGTGCAGGGTCGGGGCCAACACAGCGATCGGCGCCAGGGGGTAGAGGCACGTTTTTAAGCTGTGCCATATTGTGTAGCACAGCACATCCCAGCACGATTTGGCACACGCTGTCACTTTCACGTGTTTCTTCCATCTGCCGACGGTGTCGCCGTTTCTCATTTCCCCCGTTTTTGTGCGTACGCCTGGGTCAGAGCTTGCGTGAAGGACCGCACATTTTCCCGTCAAGTTTGCTTTTTATAAATCTCAACTATTGCGTAGAGAGTGGCGTACGCCTTCTTTTGTGCGTACGCAACGTTTATAAATGAGGCCCCAGGTCCTTATACTGAGTGATATGTGATTTATAAATTTCTTTGTGAATTGTTAAGCCAGTTCTTTTATAGAGTCGCTCAAGCTGGCGAAATTTTGCTTTCATGAGACAGAGCTCAGGGGTGAACCAGGGAGCAGATTTGGAAAAGGAGACAGGGCGAGTTTTGACAGGAGCGAGATGGTTGAGAGAATCCGAAAGAAGGTTGTTGTAGGAGGAGACGAGTTCATCAGGGTTTGGTGTGTTAGGGATCGGAATATCACGTGAGTGAGGAAAGTGCGTTCACATTGATATTTTTAACATTACGTAAAGACATGAGACGGGAGGGTTTAGTGACAGATAGAGTGATGGAGATGTTAAATGACACAAGAAAATGATCGGTTACAAGAATTTCATCAGCAGAGCAGTTAGTTGGGGTTAATCCAGAGCAGCAAACTAAATCTAAGATATGTCCTTTAGAGTGAGTAGAAGAACTGACGTGCTGGGTGAAGTTAAGGCTGTCCAAACATGAGCTGAAGTCTCTGGTGAGCGGAAGAAGCCTGTCATCAAAGTGAACATTAAAATCACCCATCATTATAACATTGGGTGAGAGGGATGAGAGATGGGAGAGAAGAGTTCCAAGTTCATTTAAAAAGTCAGAGTTTGTCTTGGTAGGGCGATAAACCACAGCCAGAACAGTTGGGGTGGGGCCAGGAAGCATGCAGGCAATGCATTCCATGGAGCTGAAGGACGGAATCTCAACCGGCAGGACTTTCCGCTTCTCGTGGTGTAATATCGCGAGACCTCCCCCGCGACCCGTGCAACGTGGTTTGCAGATGTAAACAAAGCCGGGAGGGGTGGAATCGTTGAGTTGTGAAAAGTCATTTGGATGCTGCCAGGTTTCCGTTAAACAGAGAAAGTCAAACTTACGGTTAGAATTTAAGTCCTGCATCAGATGACTCTTGCTCGAAAGTGAGCGGATGTTAATGAGACCGAAGTTGACTGTAGCGGTGTTGAGATGAGCGGCGGGACCATCCGTGGCTGCCGGTCTAACCAGGTTGGCCAGAACGCTGTGGTCCACAGTGCGTCCAGTGTTGTGATGATGACGACAAGTGGATGACCAGAAGGAGCGGATAGGTTCAGATGAGTCCTTGTTGAAGTGCCGACGTGAACCACGGTGAATGTATCTCCGGCGCGGTGGGAGCGGAGGATCCGTGCAGGTGTTCAGCGGGGGCGGGGGTGCGGGGATGTGGAGGCGAAGCCGAAGGAGTTCAAATGAGGAATACCGGATAATCCCAGCCACTGGATGATGGGAGAGCCAGAGGAGAATCCAGGTGAGAGCTGACCAGATGAGCAGGTTGGATGACCACATATCTGGTGGTTGTAGGTGGTTGTAGGAGGCCAGACGCTGAAGTGTAAGACGGGGGGCTCCGAGAGGGGAGGAGGCCGCGGTTAGGAGGAGGCAGTCGGACTTGAATTAAGTTTATTTTGTTTGTCAGGGCACGACAACACAATCCAAGTGTCACTTTAACAAGCGTGATATCTTGCCTCAAAACTTGCAGTCCAAAAATCCAGAAAATTAAAGTTGGGTGACGAGGAGTTACCGGTGAGCAGCGGCAACAATCATGCCAGCGTCCACCCAACCGGAAGACCTAGTCTCTCCAGCGTGTCCTGGGTTTTTTCCGGGGCCTCCGCCCAGTGGGACATGCCCGGAACACTTCTCCAGGGAGGCGTCCTGGAGGTATCCGGACTAGATGCCCGAGCCACCTTAACTGGCTCCTTTCGATGTGAAGGATAAGTGAAGACCACGCAGTGACCGAGCTTCTCACCCTATCTCTAAGGGAATGCCTAGCCACCCTATGGAAGAAGCTCATTTCAGCCGCTTGTATTCGGGACCTTGTTCTCTCGGTCATGACCCATTGCTCATGACCATAGATTAGTATTTGAACGAAGATTGACCAGTAAATTGAGAGCTTTGCTTTTTGGCTCAGCTCTCTCTTCACCACAACGGACCGATACAGCAACCGCATAACTACGTATGCCGCTCCAATCCGCCTGTCAATCTCAAGCACGGGTCTTACATCACTCGGGAACAAGACCCCAAGGTATTTAAACTCCTCCACCTGGGGCAGGGACACCTCACCCGCCGAGAGATGGCATACTACCCTTACAATGATTTTTCTTGATGCAGCATGCATGTCCAATAAGAAGAATTTCTAGGATGGCTGTGAAATGTAATCTAATTTTAAAGAGGTTTACTCTGATCAAGTTTCTTAATGCAAGGACAAGTAAAGCACTGGAAAGCCCATGGCCTCTACCCTGATGCTTCAATGAGGATCATCTGCTCCAAAGGAAGCTGCAGAAAAGGATAAAGACATTTAATTCCCAGACCCTACTAACGGTCAGGTTCAGAGAGATATCAATGAACCAACCCCTTTTGTTGTATGTAGATAGATCAATACAAGAAAACATTTTTTACACAAATTATTCATTTGTTTTTTATGTCAATTTTTGTGCTTGTGTGTCTTTTGTAAAGCATAAAGCAGTATGTGGGAATGTGCTGCGGGTTAAATGGGTATTAGTATGAATATGGTATCTTCACATCTAATCTTCTGCATCCTCCTCACTCACAACAACCACCCTCATGTCCTTCTTCTCTACATCCATTAACCTCCTTTGTTCTTCTTCCAGACCTCTTTCCTGGTAGTTCCAATCTCAGCATCATTTGACCAACATCATCACCGTTCCTCCTCTCAACGTGTCCAAACCGTCTCAATCTGCTTACCTGCATTTATCTCCAAAACATCAAACATGAACATATCCTTTGATGATTTATTTGTGAAGTTCAAATACAGTGTAAATAACAAAAGTAAAACTTAAGTAAAGTATGTCTAAAACTGACTTAATGCTTTCAGGAAGACATATACCCTAAATTCCGGGTTATAGTGCGCACCTGATAATAAGCCGCACCCTTTACATTTTTAAAGAATTAACTATTTTATACACACACAAGCCGCACCTGTATATTGGCCTCATGCGGTCATGTCTAATCATATTGTTTGAACATGTTGTAGCGTGCGTTCTGCACGTCTCCAACGGTCTCAGAGAGGGAGACGCATGATATATTTACAAAGAAAAGACAGTACACAGAAATAGTTTTCAAAGTTGTAATACTTTACCTGAGCTTTTTCTTTCTAAACCGTGCCCGTGACACGGCAGTAACACGGTAGCAATGTGGTAGTCACAGGGCTGTTAAAGCAAACATACCGGTAAAATTCACTAAAAGCAGCAGTAACTTATAGCAGTGTTATTCAACCTTTTCTGAACCACACTTTAACCTTAAAAAAAATCCCGCGGCACACCAGCATCCAAAGATGAAAAAAAAAGGAGAAACTCATAGTCTGTATTGATCTACAGCCCCTCCACAATCTCACATGCTTTTTTGTGATAATTGTTGCAGAAAAAGCTGGAAGCTGCAGCTGTTTTTATAAAAGATGTAATAAAAGTTAAGTTAGAAGATTTAAAAACAGTTTGAAGTGTGTTCGTTGGTTTCAAGACGTTTAACAACAGATCTCCTTGTGCGCTGTCACTCTCATAACCCAATGCATCATGGGAGATGTAGTGCATCAAACGGCCGGCGGAGATCACTTTCCGGAGCTTCATTGTTTTGTTCACTTGTTCCACGGTCTGATACCGGATTCTGTGGAAAGCTACACCGCTAAAGACGAGCTTTAGCTGGTATTTTTGTTGGAACTGAGCGACTTTACGAGCTAAATCGGGACAAGGAAGTGAAGACTTCTGATTGGTCAGACTGATGACATGTGATTAAGCCTTCAAGAATGATTGGTGGAGACAGTTATAGGGGCGGGACTTTTCCAAAATACAGCCGGAGCTGCAGCTGAATCGCGGTGCCGTCATTCTTATCAAAATGTCTTTAATAAAATAAAATAAACGCAAAGAAAAAGTATTTTACGATCTTTTATATTCCTAACTCCTCAGTGTTTTATCAGGGCCTGTTTGGATGAACACAGAGCTAAAATCCTGGATATGGGAAATGTTTTTAGATCAGTTAATGAGGGCAATTTCCCACAGCACAATTGACCATCTCCCACGGCACACTAGTGTGCTGCGGCACTCTGGTTGAAAAACACTGACTTATAGGCATGCGCCTTGGCACAGAGGAAAGCGCTGCACAGCGCGTGTGCTGGAAGTTTTCTTCCACAACAGTGACACACCGTAACACAGCACTAACAGGGCTGGTTTAAAAAACATGGATGTAAAAGTCACTGAGAGCTTTCTTCATTTCCCTCCTGTGCACTGAAATCATGGACGTTTTCCTCCTCAGTGATTGGAATAACGTCAGACATTCTTCGCCACACACTCACTCAGTCTCTCCTTCGTTGTCGCTGTCAGTGTCACTCAGAGGTAAATTCACTCCTGAGCTTGCGCTGTCCTCTCTGTCACGCAGCAGACCGGCTTTTCCGTTGGTGATGGTGGATTTTTCACACTGCTTTTACCTATTGCTATTAACTTGAAAGCTGCATCATATTGTAGTGGCGGTCACGTGCACGTTGGGTCTAATAGCAGCAAGGGATTGTGGGATGCGGCCAAAATAGGGGTGAGTATGGATGTTTCTTTTTGTTGCACCATGACTGAGGGGTCTAAGAGCAGAAGTGAGGTCCATGCTGTTTGGCTGCTTTGAGTGTGTCAAAATAAATGGGCTTGATCCTGGAAATGAGAATATGCAAACAGTGTCTCTCATAGCCTCCTCTTGAGGCTGTTCAGAGTCAAAGGGTTGCATGGTTTATGCATCATTTCCATTACTTTCAGTTATGTGAGTGACAGCTCAGATGATTGACAGCTTGAATCGTCTACTGTTCTTATAGATTTTCGTGTGAGTATCTGTTCGTGATAGTCATTTTCAAAACGTGAGTTTACATTAAATTTGCATTCCCATTGTCTCACTCTGACTCTATCTGCTCTAGCGCCCCTAGCTGCTGTTAGAAAAAATGCATAAATTAGCCGCATCATTGAATAAGCCGCAGGGTTGAAAGCGTGTGACAAAAGTAGCGGCTTATAATCCGGAAATAACGGTACATCTAAAAACAGTTCAGGTTGACTAAATCAATGAGCTATATAGTCTAGAGCAGGGGTGGGCAAACTTTTGGACTAGTGGCCACAAAGGTTTCTAAACTTTAATAGGAGGGGCCAGACCAGCAGCATAGGCATGGAGTGTTTTGGTATTCCACCATATAAAAGAAAGAAATAACATGGAATCTGGACAAAAACATGTTTTAGTTCTGACTGAAAATTCATATATATGTATTACGCCTGGGCGAAAAATCGATTGAATTAATTAATTTGAATTTTTTTTTACGGGTGAATTTAAAAGATAACTAAATCGAGTTTTTCTGTAATGGTGCATTTTTGCCTCCCCAGAGCTTCCCTATCATTAGTTTCACATGGCAGTGTGGCAAGCGACAAACAACAATATCATAGAACAAACGGAACAGCAAGCAACAACATGGCAACCAGTGAGAGTGAGAAGTTTGTTCCCAAGAAAGGAATAAAATCTTCTGTTGTTTGGAACTGGTATGGGTTTACTGCCACAGACGTGGAGGAAGAGACCCCCCCCCCCATGCTGCAACATTTGCCTACAACATTTGCGTGCACATTTCCCCCCCCTGGAAATCGGGAAAAAATCGGAAATCGAATAAAAAAAGAATAAAATCTGAGATTTTATTTTTAGGCCATATCGCAAAGCCCAAATATATACATAAAAATGTATTTTTTATTTTTTATTTTTTACTTCATAACTGTAGCTTTTGTTCTCACCTAGAGCTAATTGGATCAATGACTTGATGTAGCTCATGTAAAACTCAAACTTAGAGAAATGGTGCGTTCATGTAGGGGTGTGACGATCACCACATCACCGGGGTAATGAGATGAATGCTGCATGTATTTTTTTAATAGTTACAGGAGTGCATATGGTTTGTAATTTGAACTATAATAAACACATGCATCTTTGCTAATAATATACTATTTAACATAGGACATAGTTTGAACAACTTCAAGGGCTTCTGGGGAGAAAGCCTGCTTCCTCCTGCGCAAGGGAGGGACACTCCATTAAGCATCATGGGGGATTTTTTTGTGTGTGTCTGATTTTTAATTAACTGCTTTTCATGTTTCACTAGTTGTAATGTTTACAGATAATGTTAAGTTAAATATACACAAACATAAAAGACAATAGCGTGGCTAAAACAGTTGGAGTTACTTGGATTTTAATTGCAAGTATGCCTACCGGTAGTTTCATATGGTGTAAGCGATATAACCATTGACGACGCTAGAAAAAAATGGCCACAAATTTAGTGTCTAAACCAAATACTTTCAGGGGACACATCTACACTCTGATCCGCTTCCTTGGTGTCAGAATAATCAGGCTCGAGTCCCTCTTTTGTCTAAAGTGGCAAGAAAATATTTGTCTGTATGCGCTACGAGCACGCCATCAGACCGTGTTTTCAGTGTGGCTGTAATCATCGTCACCCCGTTAAGGTCCTTGCTGAAACCTGAGGTTAATACGGATGGGTATCGTTAAGGTTTTAACGGTACTACTACTCTCATTGATACTGCTTATCGATCCGGTATTTTAACGATACTCTTATTGATACTTTTTGAAGACAAAAAATGAATAAATAAATAAAGAAGTAATTAAGAACATAAAGTGTTTTATTTCCTCATTATGCAACATTGTTTTTTTAACAAAACATTTTACTTTATACATGATAATGTTCCAATACAAACCTGGAATGCATGTGGATGTGTTAGACCAGGGGTCGCTAACCTGAACTTCTCAAAGAGCCATTTGGATCAGTTTCCTACTGAGATTAAAGCACAGGGAGCCGCAGCACTAGATGTCTTAGAAAAAATGTTTTTGCCGATATATCACGATAGTTCATTTGGCAATACTGGAAATGCTGACAGGATATTTCATTCATTCATTCATCTTCTTTACCGTTTATTCCCTTTCGGGGTTGCCAGAGCCTATCCCGGCCACTTGGGCGTAAGCAAGGGATGTCCTGGACTGGTCGCCAGTCTGTCGCAGGGTAGAATATCTTCAACCACACATCCATTCACTCTCACACTCACACCTATGGTCAATTTAGAGTTGCCAATCAACCTATGAAGCATGTTTTTGGACGGTGGGAGGAAGCCGGAGACCCCGGAGAAAACCCACGCATACACGGGGAGAACATGCAAACTCCACACAGAAAGGTCCCCCGTTGATGTTGTGTTTTTCATGTCCCCCAGCCGGGACTTGAACCATGGGCCTTCTTGCTTTGAGGCAAGAGCGCTAACCACTGCGCCAACGTGCAGCCCAATATTTAATTAATTATGTAATTTAATTATTTTTTTTCTTTATAAGTTTGATGTTTCCTTTGTTCTTTTGTCCAATATTCCACAACTTTGGATAGACTTTTCTGTCTGTCAAACACCCAGAGTTAAGATGAGTGAGATGATGGAAACAAATTCACTTTGATGCAGACTCCTTTATAAAAAACCTTATAAATTATATTCATCTTATGGATGACAACTATTTTTTATTAGGAAGCAGCTGTTAGTTTGTCTGGAATCATAAGAGGTCATCTAAGCCCCGCCCCCGCCTCTCTACCTGTCTACCAGACAGCGCATCATACGGTCATCGTAGCACCAAGGTGACAGGATAGTAGGGGCGCCCTGATGCAGATTTAAGTAATTTTACACAGAAATGGGTGGTCTTAGTCTAGAGTAGGGGTCGGGAACCTTTTTGGCCGAGAGAGCCATAAACCCCACATATTTTTAAATGTAATTTCCAAAGAGCCATACATTAATGTAGCGTCCCTTTCCCACACTGAGGCACGGAGACTTAACCTCTTTTAAGGTTCTTTATTCTGGTTACCGCAGACCGCAACAAATGCTGTACAATTAATTTAGCAACTCCTGAATCTCTCCCGCCGAGGCGAGAGCGCTTCTCCCAACTTTATATTCCCCCCTCCCGCTCCAGCCCTCCCATTTCCCTTATTCGGCCCATAGCTGAACCCCATTGGTCCAAACTACGTAACAACAGGCTGAGCGACAGAACTGAGAGCCAATCAGATCTCTGTTTGATGCGTTCAATGAACTCCAGAACTTTTAACGCGGGTTTAACTTTTAAGTTAAACCCAGTCCGCGACAATGTTTAAAACTAAATATACAAGTGAATGAGTGCATTTTATTGTACTTTTAAAAATGTTGAAATTACATCAAAGTCTGTGGATTCTTTTTAATAACATTGTTATGCTGTTGCTAATAAATGATAAGTATTTCTCGTGGTGGTTTTGCTGATGGTCTAGTCTGGTTGATACGTGGTGAGTTTCTGCTTCATGCAGGCGTTGAGACTTTAAACGTGATCGTAGGTCTGACTGTTTTTTAGATGTGACAAAGACTGCTCACACTTAGACGGGGAGACAAACACACACTCAAGCTGCAGTGAGTGACGGGCAGCGGGTTTTACGTTTTTACCATCCCTGCGCGGTTCACCTGCTGCCTGTCCCCACAACCCCCCCACCCTCTGCTTTCTTCCTCTACATCCCATTCCCGCAACTGTGCGCTCTTTCTCAGAAACGGGAGCGCGCAGTTTTATGCACGTCAATTCACAGGTTTCCAGCTGGTACAAACTCAGTGAAATAATAGATAATAGTAACTGATAGTGCTGGCGCAGATTTTTTTCTCCAAGCACCACTACTACTGCGCGCCTCTGGCATCGCATCGCGCCCGAGAAGGACTGGTCTAATGAAAAAAAAAGTATAATTAAAGATTTGTCTGCGGGCCACATGTGACCATCAAAAGAGCCATATATGGCTCGCGACCCAGAGGTTCCTGACCCCTGCGTTGTAATTATTAATTTCCATTGTATTCATTTTCATTACAAGCTGCATGCATTCTTGGGTGCGCGACACGGCAGTCCGCCAAAAGTTTTTGTGTTCAGGGGGGTGTGTGTGGGCCTGCGGTTAACCATGACACCGTGAGTTTCGCTGCTTCATCACCGTGGTGATCACAAATCAAACACGTCACAGCTCTACGTTCATGTAGTGTTCGAATATTTGGAAAAATGAAAAACAACTATTACTACATGTTTGCACAAAAACCTTTTGCACCCAATGGTCAATTTATTTGTAGTGTACAAACCATAGGAAGACTCCAGAGTTACAGGAAAAATAAAATATTAATAAGGATCATCAATATAATTTATTTCAGTTTGGCGAGCCAGATTCAATAGGTTAGGTGCTATATTAATTAAGTTTCATTCATTCATTCACAATCCTTTTAATAAAATAACCAATGCTATTTTTTAAATAAAAATAACCTAATAACTTTCTGTGATCTTTAAAGAAAAAAGTTAGGAGAAACAATACTACCGTATTTTCACGACTACAAGGTACACTTAAAAGTCATACATTTTCTTCCGCCAGCAGGGGGCGCCCTATGAGCCAGTTTGCCTAATGTGTAGTTGATGGAGTGAGGAAGGGAGAGAGAGGTAAAGGCCAAGTGGAACCTATGCAGTTGCATTGCAACTATCTACATCTTAAAGCTTTCTAGACTCCTTCTACCTCATAAACCTCACCCATTTCAGTACGGTGGGGGGGGAAAGCAGAAAAGCAGCTGGCTCACTGCTTTAAGCTGGTGTTTCTGCAAGTGCTTAGGAGAAATGCAGAGAGAGACTGGCGCAAGCCTGTGTGTGTGTGTGTGTGTGTGTGTGTGTGTGTGTGTGTGTGTATGTGCTGAAAGCAGCAGCGTTTTCTAGCGGATATTTAGAAAGGAAGAAAGGAGACGTGATGGCACGCGCTGCGCACCTCTGTGTGTGTGTGTGTGTGTGTGTGTGTGATGTGTGTCTAGCGCTTGTGTAGGATAAGGAGGAAGGGAGACAAGAGCGCGCAAGTGAGCAAGAATATAGCAAGAATAAAGTACTAAAAGTTGATCAAGTATCCATTTCTTTTGTAAGTTAACACTGTATAAGCAGAATAGTGGCCTTTGAAGTGACCATTCTCACAAATTGACAGACTTCACGAAAGCAACCTTCCTCCGCTTCAGGTTTCCGTATCATTCGTTCATTTCTAAAAATTTACACTTGGTTGGGCATTATCCCTTATATGTAAATTCCCTTAGATCCTCCTCAAATGTGTTCTACAAGTTCTATTTTATTAGCTGACATTAATTGTTTACTTGTGAAAACTCACAGATTTTTCCAGCTCTGTTGCTTCTACTGTAGCACAGCAGTGTGCTGGACCTTTGGACCTTTCCAATATGGCGTCTAACTTTGCGTATGTAATTCACAGCACAGCAACTGTAGCCTATATAACTCATTGGATTAAAACATTGTAGTTGCATGTAAACAATTTCAAAAGAAAAGGACATTTTATTTTAAAAAGAGATAACCTTCTCTGCTATTATCACAGAAAGCATTTAAAAGATTAAACATTGTATGCCATGTCTGTTTGGTTAGTCTTCCTTTAGCATGTTCAAAAATTCAATTTTAAATTCAAATTAATTTATTTATATAGCACCTTTCATGTAAAAAAAAAACAGCTCAAGGTGCTGTACATAAAAACAGACAAAAATGCACTTGTGCAAATGTTGTACCTGAAGTGAGAATAAATTGTGGCCTAAATAAATGGCGGGACCCCATTTTCAGTTGAGCTAAGAGATAAGCAAATGAAATAAAGATAAGAAAAAGCTGCTTTTGTTGTTGTGCATTGTACAATTTTAGCATGACATGCTGCTAGCTAACCAAAAGTGTTAAAAAAATGTCAGTCAAGCCAAACAATAGTTTTAAAGTTTTAAAGCATAGATAATTCAACAATTTTCACTGCATACACAGTTAATTTTTCCATTCTTTACTTTCTGCACTGCTGGCAGAAGCAGAGTATCAGAGGTTGGGGTCCTAACGCAGGGTTGTGGTGTCCAATATCCTCCTCCACATCTCCTGGTGTCCTGGCCAGTCTTCTGGTAGTGCCTCCATAAGTTGGTTGTTGGCATGTAAACCTACTACCATTCTTGCCTCTCAACCAGAAGGCCCAGAGGTTTGCGTGTTTTAACCGTGCATGTGTCAGTTTTCTCTGTGCACTCCTGCTTAATCCCACAGTTGATTTGTGACTTTAAATTGTCCCTTAGGTGTCAGGAATGTGAGTGTGCGTGGTTATCTAACTTTGTGTTGCCTTGCTATGGACTGGCAAACTGTGCAAAGTGTACACCGCCTTTGGCCTTTAACAACATTGCAGGCTCCAGCATTCCTGTGACTGCAACCAAGAATAAGCAGAAAATGGATGAATGGATGGTGTGAAAATGCAGGCCAACTGAAGTTCTACACAAATAAAGCTAGTTGACCTGACCCTCCTGCTGGGCTGCAAACAAGATTCTAGTGGCCTAAATTTTTTTACATCAGTGCCCAAAATGATACAGACAAGGAGCTGAACCTCCCAGGATGGAAACTGTATGAACAACTGTGAAAGAGTGGGGTCGCTGTTGGCAGTTCCAATGGCCAGCTGTGAGTGCGCAAGTATGTCCTGGTCCCGAAGGAGAGCCTGATCACAACACTGAGGTGCAAAGCAAAACCACACTGCAAGCAGACTGTCTGCTTGTTACATTATCACTATTTTGCCATAGAAGCTGCTCCATGCCAACACTTCTTCGCTTGGTAATAAATGAAGAGCAACAAACATGGCATCCAGCTTTAGGTCATGCGAGTTTACCTGTAAAGATTTTGATTAATGCACTACTGTGTCTCAGCACAGTAAAAGGTAACCCTTTTTCAGTGACACTGGATGAAGCTGTGATGAGTGTTACTCTTGTTTTGGTCTTTGTCTTTCACTTGAGACTTTGGAGATGTCAGTTTTCATTTGCCTGTGTTCATTCAGTCCCTTAATACTAGCCTATGATTTTTTGAATGCATAGAAAAACAACTCTCTCAAGATGATAATACGCTCAGTTATGTCAACACAATAAAAACAAAAATAAAAAAAAAGAATAAAAGTAAATTATTTCCAAAAGAAGAGGACTAAACATGAAAATATTTTATGAACATTATTATTATATTTGAATTCTTCCCTAAAAAACTTTAAAAGATATAAAACAAGCCGACAAGCAAAATGGTAAGCAGTGAAGGCTGTAAAACTGATATTCACCGATCTGGTGCATCGGTCAGCAGTAAAAAAGGGAGGAGTGTTCAGGACTGCTCATTAGAGGGATCGAAATGATTTTGTGATCCTCATTATCAGTCTTCCTTTCTTCATAATCTACCTTTTCCTCTGCCACATTGATTGCAGTCACTGGATGTGTTGTTAAATCAATATTTTCAAAAAGACAAATCGTTTGTGTGCCCGCTATCAACAAAAGCACTAACAGCATCAAACTGAGAAAGGATGAAACCAGAAACAACAGGTCTGCTTACAGGAAGTTCAGTTTAAGCTTCCCAGAGGGATTTTATTACAAATGTTTGTTTCTGATGAATGCAGTATACATGAGGGCCTCCAAGCAGTGTTTCCAGGCATTCACTTATCTTTTCTTTTTTTAAGGATCACTGTCATTTAAAGTAACAGTAATTCATTAAGGAAGAACAGCAGCTATTTTCAACATAGTGGTCAAGTTATATTGAGAAAAAAATAGCACAGAAAAAGAGGTCTAAACCAGGACTCACATCTTTTTGGCACGTAGGTTACTTCTGAGGCCACAAGCTGCTGTAAACCATCTAATGGGGGTGCCGACATTTCAAAAGCACAGCTAGCATAGCCACTTCAGGGTGAATGGCGGCCCCTGCTGGAGGGCCTCTAGAAGCATGTGCTTCTAGACCAGGGGTCTCAAACTCAATTTACCTGGGGGCCACTGAAGGCAGGGTCTAGCTCAGGCTGAGCTGCAACTTCAGCGCACACACACACGCAACTTGTGAGTGTCTGAAAGCCAATAAATGTGTATGGAACATTTACTATACTATACTATTAACTATACTCTATTATTAACTGTTTTCTGTACAAAATTTACTTGTAAAACTCTCAAATAAAATAAAATATGTAAATCAATCAGTAAATAAATCAGTAATTCATTTCTGTTTATTTAGTCTTCTATATCTGCTGTTTTCTGACTTAAACGTTCTTATTAACATAGTTCAGTTAACCCTGTTGAATTATAACTATTAAACCCAAAAGAAGACTCCAATTCTACAGTTCTGTAACCTCCATCAATGGTTCTTCTGAACACGGATTCTCTTATCTTCTTCTTACTGATGGACACTTGGCAGCACTTCCTCCTAAACAGCAGAGACCCTCATTGTGGATGAAGATGATTGTCAGGAAATCTGGACTGAACTTGGACTTATTGAAATTTAAGGATGATAAGAGAGTATGTGCTCCCAATTTTGAGTCTGTGTTGAACCTTTCTTTTTTTAAAGTTTACTCTTTAAACCACAAATCATTAAAGGAGAAACAGAAATTCATTAACCATTTTTGGATTTTCTTTCTTATGACTTTTTGCACATTTAAACCCTGGTCACAAGTTATTTTAGAGCAGCCAGTCAGCCACTCCTATATTTTTATAGTTGAATTCAAACTAAGGTGAGTGAAAGAATGGACGCTGTTCACTGGAGATCAGAACAATTGATACAGATACCTGAGATCAGAGAAAGGCTCCTAATTGGATGCAAGTTCATGTTGGCGACACCAAATATTTGCAGCCAAGATGCACAATAAGCATGTTTGAGATCACCAAAGTGGACGAAACGCTGAGCAGATCACCTGGTGTGTGACGTGTGTTTTGCTCCAACATCACCTGTCAATCATCACAAAAATATCACAAGAAAGGGGCAGGGGCAAGGCCCCAACCTACGCTACAAAACAATGCATTGTGGGAAACGTGTCCTGACGGTTTTTGTAGTTGAGTGATCAATTAAAATTATATAAAATACCTATTGATTGAAAAAAGGCTACATACATCATGTCTTTGAGCTTCATTGTTTTGTTCACTTGTTCCACGGTCTGATACCAGATTCTGTGGAAAGCTACACCGCTAAAGACGAGCTTTAGCTGGTATTTTTGTTAGAACAGAGACTTTTTTGCGCTAAATCGAAACAAGAAAGTGAATACTTTAACCACTTCTGATTGGTCTGGCTGATGACATGTGACGCCTTCAAGAATGATTGGTGGAGACAGTTAAAGGGGCGGGACTTTTCCTTACACAGTTATAGCTGCAGCTCGTACCGTCGTACCGCGGTACCGTCATTCTTATCAAAGTGTCTTCAATAGAATCATATAAACACAAAGAAAAAATAATTTTATGATATTTCATATTCTTAACATCTCAGTGTTTTATCAGGGCCTGTTTGGATGAACAAAGAGCTGATTTTCTGGAAATGGTAATTGTTTGTAGATCAGTGAATGAGGGCAATTTCTCACAGCACACTTGACCATCTCCCGCGCCACACTGGTTGAAAAACACTGCCCTAAATGTTCTCCTGCTTTCAAGCCCAGTCAATGTTACGCCCCCAAGAGTCATTCACCCCACTGTGATTGGTTGGTTCGTCAGCTCTGCGCACAACACAAGTGTCATTCATACAAACTGGCGGGACGCACCAACGTTAAACTTTAATATGGTGGGGGCCCCGAAATATCATGTTGGGGGCCACAGATGTGTGTAGAGGACACTGCTGCCTGAATGGCTTCGGAATCCTGAGCGGGAACCACTGACCGTGCAGGAGGAACCGTGGCAGGACGGCTGGGTCAGACAGGGCGTTTTGGTACCGCGAAGAAGCATGCAGGCTGCCCCGGGCCTCAATAAATGCTCTGGGGGGCCAGGGCGGTCCTCCACTGGGTGCCCAGAAGATAACAAAACTGTCCATATTGGTATATGGACTGGTGGAAAACTTCAGGGGCACACAAAGTCAAAGGTGAAAAATCATGTTTGTGTTTCATTTTTGATTTCTATTTTAAAAACAAATGAACACGAAATAATGACATTTTTCTGTCACCAAGTTTTCAATATCTTCCGAGATTATAGTCTTTAAGTTAATGTTTTATTCTTAACCTGCAGCTCAGACATCCACACAAACTACTTCCTGGTGACCCTTTTGTTTCAGACAAAAACGTGCGTTCAAACGTCCATTATCCAGCCGCTAAATTTTCGATTCAATGCGTAAATCCAAAGATCAAAAGTCTATTTGTTTTTCGTTTCTCTCATTTTTTATTTTACTTTGAAAAATGAGTGGCTTTTTTTATTTATTTTTGAAATCACTTATTTCAAGTCAAAAACAGGAAGAAATAAAAATTGGGTGGTTTATAATTGCCAATAACAGCTTATTTTTCACTGCTCAACCTTTTGGGCATATTTTTTTGGTCTGGCAGTTTTTGGATTGACAATAAGTTATAGGGATGTCACGATTTTGACTTTAAATTGAAACCGAAGTCTCACACTTCGACTTAAAAAATGGAATTGTCGTTGCTGCCACGCCCCTATGTTGCGTCTGGTTATTTGCCAAGCAGGAAAAAACACATGTGTTGAAGTGCTGCGAGTCAACCTCCTCTAACAGCCACTCAAAAGATAGCATGGCAACTGCAGATGCAGGAGAACTCGAATGCTCTCCTCTTTCACGGAAGTTGCTGGTGTGGAAGTGTTTTGGATTTCCAGTGAGTTATGTTGACAACGTTCGTGTTGTCGACAAAAAAACAACAGTTTGCAAGTTGTGCTTTGTGCGTGTACCATATTCTCTCATGGGTAACACGTCCAACATGGCAGGACATCTCCGCAGGTACAGTACCTAAAAAAACTTAGATTTATCTGTTAAACCAACAACTACACAAACTACTCTTCCGTCTTCGTTTGGAATTAAACTTCCAAGTAACTCAACCTCGTGGAAATGTAATTACGCCTGCGGTAGTAGAATTCATAGCCGCGGACATGCCACATAATTCGGTGGTGGAAAACTCTGGTTTTAGGCATTTAATTAGCGTGCTAGAGCCACGCTACAAAATCCCAAGTAACGCATCTCACAGCTACGGTGATTCCCCCCAATGTATAATAATGTAAAAGAGAAAGTTATTGAAGGTCTGAGCAGCGCACATTTAGTTGCCTTGACTACAGATTGCTGGACATCCGCAACACAGAGCTTCATGACTGTCACAGCACATTACATTAATGATGACTGTGAAATTCAAAATCCAGTCCTCCAAACAGGCCCCATATATGAAGCACACACAAGTGAACGTTTAGCAGAAGTGCTGAGGGAAATGGTAGTGGAACGGAAGTTGGACAGAAAAAATTCAACCATGCCTGTGAAAACTGATAATGCTAAGAACATCGTCAATGCCTCAAATGCAGCAGGATTGTCACCACACATTGGATGTTTAGCCCACACTGTGAATCTGGCCTCCCAGAAGGGGTTGGGAGTAACCAGATTTCCCGTCTTTTGGGCAGAGTCAGGAGGGTGGTCACTTTGTAAACACAGCCATCTTAAATTCAAACAAGACATGCTTCAGCTTCCTCCTCACAAGCTGGTTCAAGAGTTCATTACAAGGTGGAACTCCAGCTATGACATGATCACACGCTATTTAGAGCAACAAGCTGCTGTCTATTCTGCACTTGCAGAAAAAAATGCCAAAAACCTTATCACCCTCTCTGATCAAAATGTCACTGTTCTGGAGGATGTATGTCAGGTACTGAAGCCCCTGAAAACAGTCACAACCTTGATGAGTTCCGAACGGCAGCCTACTGTGTCTATGATCATGCCCCTACAACACACCATCCTGACATCTATGAAACAGCGACACAGATTCCACAATTGTAAAGGATGTTAAATCTGCTATAGAGGCAAACTTTGAAGAGAGGTATTCAGACCCAAGACTTCAACAGTTCCTGAATGAGAGCACTGCCTTGGATCCTAGGTTTCAGACTTTACCCCACCTGGATGACAAATCTCGAATGAGATCTTTAATTGTTTGAAAGAGAAAATTTTGCAAGAGCACCCCACACAGGTATGTGATGCATTTAGTCTAATGTGATAAAATAACCATCTTATTCTGTAAAGTAGTTTTTTTTCCTTCACATTCATAATATTTCAGTAATAGGACTAATCACAATATGCTTTCTGCTTCTTGTTGTCACACTTAAATATATTTTCTGCCTGTTCACTACCTTAAACAACTGTGTTTTCTGTGACTATTCTCATTTGTTTAACCCTTGTGCTATCCTATGACCCCCCCCCCCCCTTACATTGACGTGTTATTCCTACCATGACAAAGGTGGATAAAGGTGGAAAGATTTCATGTAATCCATGGACACCAGTAAAGATCACAAATCATTGAAGAAAAAAAGAACGTGAAAAAATATATCACATTTGTCGTCTGCCTATAGCAGGGGTCTGCAACCCATCGTTTCGGAGCCACATGTGGCTCTTTCATCCATCTGTTGTGGCTCCCTGTGACTTTGGAAAATAATTAGTATTTTATAATAATTAAATTTTATTTTAGTTTTTCATTTTTCATGGCATTTCAAAGGCGCTGATGGCTCCGTACGAAGCGCGAGCCACGTAAAAAACAGCTTCTTTAATGAGATCGTATTTATCGGGCGAGACCTGCAGAGCTGATAGCAGGAGGAGGCACGCGGGGCGGCTTCAATAAACACTCAGATCTTCTGCCGGGAACTTGACATGCCGTGGGGCAGAGAGCAACTCGCTGATGACAGACTGAGAGTTCGCGCCAGTGTTGCAAGATAGAGTCACAGTTTTCCAGCCGAAAAGTCATCAGAAAACCGCCAGACCCAGCCAAAAACCTCCCAACACAAGTTTTGATTATGTTTTTTTTCCCGTACTGGACTGATAAAATGAAAAAAAAATTCTAAATAAAAGATAGTTCAGACTAATAATAAAATGTGTACAATATTGAATATTTCTTCAGCGGCCCGCCTTCTTCCACTCATTTGCTTAACCCGCTCTATCCCCGCTATAACCTGCGTCCGGCTCTTTCATCCTTGTGCTGCGCAGGAGCGCCCTGACCACCGTATTTTGCGCTCTCTGTGTCGGACACACTGAGGAGCGCGGGGGAAACATCTCTCAGCTGCAGAGGATGTGAACAGGTGAACAGGTAGAGAGGAAAAGCAGGTGGAGAGGCGGGGGAGGGGCTTTGGCTTTAAGCTCTGTCAGAGATGCAAACACGGGCGTCAGATTGAGACGCAGCTTTCCCTGTGGGAGTTGAAGCAGAGACTTTCTCTGGGATGATTTTATGAACTCAAACATGGAAACATGATTACCAAGTAGATCTCTTCAAAATAATAATCCTGATCTCTCCACATTCTCAGTGTCTACCATGCATTGATAAACACATCGCTCCATGAAGCGATCAGACCAGAACCAGCTCCTCTCACACGCGGCCGCGGTATCATCCTTTAAGAACATAATGTGCATTTGCAGCGACGTATGCTTCAGACGATGTCCGATTGGCCAATCTACATGTCAATCAAGTCCCTTACTTCTCAGTGAGGATTTTGATTGGCTGGTGGATTTTAAAGAAGTACTTTTTTTTTTAAAATCTTTTCTGGCCCGCGATCTACACTCATGTCATTGAAGGTCGACCGGTAGATCGCCCTTAGAGAGCACCTTTGAATAATATATACATGCATAATATATATAATGATGTCAAAACGGGTTGTGGCTCCGAGTGCTTTCTTTTTTATTAGGGGCGGTCCCAAATGGCTCTTTGAGTAAAAAAGGTTGCCGACCCCTGGCCTATAGAAATGTAAATAGTTAATATTTTAGCAATATTTTTATAATATTTTAGCAGTTCTCTTTCCATATTTCTCTTTAAGAAGAACTGCAAAATCATTACAGTTGTCTTGTGTTATTATATTGTAAAAAATGTTAATGTTTTTGACAACTGAAAGAGCAGCTCGAAACAACATACACTGTAAACCCGGATAGTCCAATGAACTCAAAAGTTTTATAATCACAGAACTCAAAAGTAACAAACAAGTTGAGTCAGCTTAAAACCTATAAGCCGATTCAACTTTTGCCACAGTTATATCTTTATTGGACTAAAAAATTTTGAGTAAATAAAACCTTGGAGTCAAAACTTATGAGTAATGAGACGTGATGACGTCATAACATACGCCCATGAACGTGAACTCAGCCACAGAAGTCTTCAAGATGGCGGAGGTCTGATGCGAGTGGCAGTTGGCCCAAGTTGATAACTCACATACGTCGTATTATTTTATTTTTTATTTTAATTTATGACTTTCGCCTCTGTATTATATTTTTGTTGCTTCTTTTGATGTTCCTTCTAGTATATCTTTTTTATTCATGACGTGCTCCACGAGTTTGTATCTTCGAACATTTGTTCTGAATTAAACAATTATGTATGTTTTGCAGTATCATGTCATAAGAGAATTATTGTGTGTGGTTAAAAGAAGTTGTTGGGGCAAAGTTTCAAGTTTTACGTTTACCGAGTTGGTTGGCACACATTTTAAATTATTTAACCGTTACTATTAGCTAACCGTTACTGCTAGCTAACCGCTAGCTCTGGCAGAGCGGCTGCCACAGCCACATATACGAGTCAGTGGGAATTGTCTTTTTTTTCTACTACTTTTTACCACAGGCTCTGTGATTTAGTAATCGTTATGTTTTTGTGTAACTTGTATTTCACGTAGTAACCTAATAAATGCAAATGTGGGATCAGCCAGCTGCCTTACGCTAACGCAGTGGTTCCCAAACCGCGGCAAGGCTACGGCCTCCCCCCTTTTTTTTTTTTTAATTGAACAATTGCAACAAACAAAACAAGAAAATGCAACAATTGTGCACATATAATGTACAATAGAATTCTGAATACAGAATAAGCGTGTTACATTCTTAAGAAAATTCTAATTATTAGTGACAATCACAAAAGGAAATAAAAAATAAAATAAAACAAAAAAATAAAAAGAGAAAATGCGAGAGTAAATTTATGTCAGCAGTCCAAAAGATTTACAAATGTCAATTGTTTTTTGAGCTTTTGTATTTTTTTAAGCTGAAATTATGTTGAAATATTGCTGCAGTTCAAGTTTGAACACAAAGAAATCAGGTTTCTTATTGGAAAATTTGCTTTTGTGTATATGAAATTTAGCCATAAATGATAACACGTTTACACAAAAGAAAGCATCACGGTCTTCGACATCAAAGCTACAAAAAGGAAAAAGGACGTTTTTACAATAAAGTTTTATATCAGCAAAAATAGAATCGGTGATAAATTTATGAATGTTTTTCCAAAATTTGTATGTGAATTCACAAGACCAGAATAAATGAGAGCAGGTTTCAGGTTGTTTTTGGCAGAAAGTACAGCTGGTGTTTATGTCAGCCTTAAATTTAGTTAAGTTATACTTTGCTAGATAAAATCTGTGTGGGAGTTTAAAAGAGATTTCTTTGACTTTTTTGTTAAGAAGTATTTTTGTGGTTAAGACCAGACTTTTTTCCATTGGCTTCCCGGGTTAGTTACAATGCTAGCATAACAGCATGGACAAGTTTGTGACAGCGCACCCAGCTAAACGCAAACCAAATGATGAATCTTCACCAAATGTAGCAACTTCAAAAGCAAAGACAAGAAAATATGACGAGGCATATCTCGCACTCGGCTTCACCAGCACAACATTTGACTTGCTTTTCTACAAACAAGTGACGAGCAGACGAACTGTTTAAAATAATTGACACGTACTTGAGAGAGGCCGACCTGAAATGGGAGGACTATGTGGGGATCTGCACAGACGGGGCTCAGGCCATGGCTGGGAGTAGAGGGGGGCTGCAAGGGCTCATCAAGCACGTCTCCCCTAACGTGCAGTGGACACACTGTATGATACACCGAGAGGCGTTGGCATCTAAACAGCTGAGTCCCGACCTGCACGATGTTGTGACGGATGTCATCACTACAGTGAACTACATTAAAACACGACCTGTCAAAGCACGTATTTTCTCTGCACTGTGTGAGGAAATGGGCTCCGACCACACAGCTGTTCTGTTTCACAGCGAGTCCCGATGGCTGTCACGTGGGAAGGTTTTATCCAGGGTCTTTGAACTGCGGGATGAGATCCGCATCTTTTTGGAGGAGGAGGAAAATGAACTTGCCCACAAGTTTAACAACAACAAGATCCTCATGAAACTTGCGTACCTCAGTGACATGTTTGAAAAACTTAATGAGCTAAATCTGCAGATGCAGGGCAGCAACACACAACTTCCACATCTGGCAGATAAAATCACATCATTCACAAGAAAGCTTCAGATGTGGGAGCATCGTTTGAGAACCTGAAGTCATTCATTGAGGTCAACAAGCTGCAGAACACAGTGATCCCATGCATGAAAGCTCACATCTCTGGCCTCCAAAAGTATTTCCAGAGGGACTTCCCAGTGCAGGATCCTACACAATATGACTGGATCCGAGACCCCTTCAGTGCAACACCACCTGCCGAATTCAGCACTACAGAGAATGAACAGTTCATTGATGTCACCTCTGATTCAACAATGAGGCTGGAGTTTAAGTCTGAGACACTACCTGCATTTTGGATTGGAGTGGAGAAAGATTTCCCACTGCTAGGTAAAAGAGCTCTGGCCACACTCCTTCCATTTGCCACGTCTTACCTATGTGAGATAGGTTTTTCTGCTGTGGCCTCCATCAAAACCAAATGCAGATCAAAGCTGGACATTAAACAATGAACTAAGAATAGCAGTCTCACAGCCACAGCCCCGATTTGAGAAGATCTGCAGCATGAAGCAAGCCCACACCAGTCACTGAAAAGATGTGGACATTAAAGGTGCAGGTTTTGCAGAGTTCAATGTTCAGGATTTGGTTATTTTCTTCAGAGAGCTGGTAAAGTGTAAAAGGCCACTCTCATGTAGAAATGGAGTTTATGAGAAGATGTGTTGAAAGCCATGAACACCGTTACATGGTAAAATTTTATGATACATTGATACATGATGCAGTGTCACTTTTAATAATTGTAAAGGTGATTTGTGTTTGTTTTTTAGTTTTGTACATGAAGAAGTTGCCATTTTGTATGACTTACAATGTTAAGTAAAGTCCAGTGGATTTTAGAAACAAAGGATTAGTATGTTTGTGTCAGTGTGGGGGGGCTCGATAATATTCTAATCTTCAGAAAGGGGGACCACTGTTCTTGCATCTTCTTTTAGTGAACCGGCGGTGCGTTTGAAAAATAAGAGCGGAGGTAAGTTTTGATTGTAATTAACATGGCTGCAATATTTAAGACACAAGCAGCTCTCAGTCCAATGAATCCTCCGGCTATGGAGAACATTTGACCTTATTGACTAATTAAACTAATTATAAATAAGTAAAAATGTTCAAGCTACCTTAATGTTATGTAGCAGTTATAACTTCGTCCTGAATTGGACTCGAGTTAAATACTAAATGTATCAATCATATAGTTTGCTTAATACTCAAAAACTGTATTTTGGCCCCTGGTTTGGTTGTGATTTGTGTTTCACAATGTCAAATATTTTAATATAACTGTTTTGTCTCTTCCTAAAACATCCTCTGAAATATTCTAACTAATGCACAAATATTAATATGCATCCTAGATTACATATTATGGACAGAGTATTGAGGCCATTGTAAAATGCAGCGGTTCTTCCAAGCTACCAGTAGCTTGAAAAAGCTTTAAAATGTGTTTAACATTTTTAATTTTTTTTGTAGATGTGAGCTGAGTTTCATCGCATCACAAATGTCAACCTGCGAAAACAGTTTTATTTTGACCTGGACAGACAGACGCAGAGGATGATGATCTTTTTGAGACAGAAGGCAGCACGAACCGGAAGGCTCTATGCGACATTCTGCACCTCTATGATAAACAGGTGTAACTGCATGGCATAATCCACATTATGCATTATTGTAGCTAAAAGACGGGGCTGACTTGGATTGGTTCATATTAATCACTGAGCGTTTCTAATTCAGTGAATGACTGTAAATGTTTAGTTTACTGGAGAAAAAAACATCAACGTTGATCCCAATGCATTTGTAAATATGAATGTAGTGTCATCTTATGTTTGGTGTATTTTTTGAAATAACTGTACAATTTCAAGAGAATTAAAAAGACTAGATGAACTGAACTGAGCCAGACCAAAGGGTGCAGTGATTTGAAATATGTTTGCCATATTAATTTGTATTTGTCTCTGTGCAGCAAGAGCAGACTGCTGATGTCAAACGTATTCCTGTCCTGTACTGGCTTCTAATATACAAACATGAGGAGGACTTCAAAGTTTGGAATGTAAGTACTTCATGATGGATAATGTTTTATTCAGTGAAAGTGTGCTGGTTAATACTCCAGCTGTGTAGGCAATACAACTTAACCAGAAAGTCGTGCCAAAGCAATGTTATGTGACAACGAACATAGTCTCCAAAAATATTGCTCTCCAGCTCATCTGTGCTCCTCTACCTGACCATGGACCTCGCCTCTGGCTCGGGCCCCCTATTTCATCTGGATGGCGCCAATCTGCTGGACTTTAAAAATGCAGGTGTTGAACTAGAAAATGTAATTCTTCTCTAAGAGTTCTGGTAAATCGCCTGTCCGTCCTGGGGGAGGATCCCTCCTTCATGTGGACATCCCTGAGGTTTCTTCGTTTTTTCCTGAGTATTTTTATTTTTTTAGTTTTTCCTTACTGTGAAAGAGGGTCTAATGGCAGGGATGCCCAGTTTAGTTTAGTCTGTTTAGTTTAGTTTAGTTTAGCCAATACCTAATGTATTACGATTTCATGTTCTTGTACGTTTGCCGGTATGAAGTCCATTGAGACGACTTTTGTTGTGACATTGGACTATATAAATAAAATTGAACTGAATATTTGCTCTTAAGTTGCATTGGCAAGAAGGTGACCTTCTTTCCAGCAGGTTGTGTCATTTTTATGGAGATGTTCTGTGCTGTAGTTGAAAAACTGCCCCATAACAAAGACACAACCTGGTGGAGAGTAACGAGTGCTAACTGTGAGAGCATGACATCAGGAAAGAGTTCCAGAGGGTGAATAGTAGGGCTGGGAATCACTGGGTACCTCACGATACGATACGATTTGCGATACATTGCTCACGATAACGATACTATCACGATATGGCGATAATGCGATAATCGATATATCTCGTCTCTAACAACTCACGATATATTAAACTTTAAGAAAGAAGAACTTTAAAAACAGCTTTTTGGAAAATATTTCCCCATTTATTTTTTAAACACCATGATAATAAACAACTTGTGTCCTATTTGGTGTAATGAATAACAGACTTTTGTGTAACATTGCTGAAATCAGTAATACTGTCTTTGACAAACAATGACAATTTTCATTTGGAAATATCTGTAAAATTCAACAATAGTGAACATCAACAGCAGTGTCATTATTTAGTACAAAATTGCTGTAAACAGGATAAAAAATGAATAAGTCAAGTAGCTGCCAGACACATTGGTATTAACTTTTGAAAAACAAAGCCATAGCCATTGCTTAATTTAAAATAATAGCTGAAAATCAGATATTAATTGTGTGAAGAAATTAAAGTGTCTTTGTTAAAAAATAAATAACACCATTTAGTGCAAATGTGGTGTAGACAAAAATATAATTCTCACAGAAAAATAAAAATCAATTAGCTAGGAACTTTCCTTTAAGTTTTTAAGACATAAACTGCTTTCAAAATAAATTACCAGGGATAAAATACATAAAAAACTTGAAGCGCATCTAAAAGTTAACTTCTTTGTGAACAAAACCTTTGGGGAAAAGCTGCATGTGATCTATGTTTATGTTCATGTTTTTCTGGAGAGAAAAACATGAACATAAACATATTTAGCATCAAGACGCCGCTCGTCTACCTCTGCTTAGAGGAGAAGGGGGGTCTAAGGGCAGGGATGCCTCTCTTTCTTCCGTTTCCATCTCAGCCGTAGCTCTGGTCTGGACGTACAGTACAGGGATCCTTTTTTCAGTATTTTCCAGGAGGAATGTCAAAGCGTGGCTCTATTCAATAAAAACCCAAATCCCTCGTTCTCCACCGCGCTGCAGGGGCCGTTTTCCGTACTTTGTTATTGCCGCTGCTCTGTCTCTCAGAAGACGGCGCTAGCTTCGTCTGGAAAAAAGTATCCGCGTCGCGCTATGTCGGCTTCAGGCAGCAGCAGCCACAGCTTTCTCACACAACTCCGGGTGATGCAGCTCTATTGCTGCCGGCGCGTCTTAACTTGCTGCTGCCGTCGCTTCTCATTGTTTTCCCGCTCCGCCATCTTTGTTTGAATGTGTGTTCTTCTTCTTCGTCCGCCCGCAACAACCAATCTCGCAACGAGCGCCCCCTATCGACCCTCCAAGGAATTGCAAGGAATTACCAAAGCATGGTTAATATAACGTTTTAGAGGGTTTTAAAACGTAAATAAAAGGTCGATACTTGACGAAGACGTATCGATAATCGATCGCGGGACTAAATATCGCGATATATCACCATATCGATATTTTGGCACACCCCTAGTGAATAGTAGGTAAGAAGCTGGGGTGGATGGAATTCCTGGACGTGTCCTGAAGGGTGGTGACCATCCAGCACAAGCTGAGAGTTATGTTGGTGAAACTGGTTAGGTGAAGGGAGGGGTGGAGTTTGGGCAAATAAATGTGATCCTGTTTTCTGATTGTCATGTTACCAAAGCTTTTGTTTGTTTTTTTGTGTACAGTGCCTTATGGAATCATGAGGACTCTTACAAATAGTCTTATTTTGATTTGATTTGATTTCGTATTATATAAGCTCTGTTCTTCCCGATCCTTTTCAAGCAATAAATCAATCTCTATGTGACTTTAGTTAATGATCACTGTATTTAATTAAGGAAATGTGATTTAAGTGACATTTTTGTTTTATTTTCTGTCTTTTTAATCAATGCATTTCATCGTTTCTGTAATGAGTTTGATAAATATGTGTAAATTATTTATTGCTTTGACTACAATCCTTGAAATCATTAATTTAAATCAACTAATAATTTTCTTGATGTGTAATTTCTGACCTCTTAAAATGTCAATTTCAGGTTGTAGTTTTAGCAAAAAGTTTTCTTCCCTCAAACGATCAATTCTCTCTCTTTAATACTACACTGTTTTTTTTTTCTTTGCAGACTAAAGAGTCAGAGCCAGACATCAGCAGCTCCTCTGTTGGCATTCTGACCGTCAGCAACAACAGTTCAGTTCATTTCTGTCCGCTCAGTACAGCAGTTGTGGTGGAATATGAGTTTGTGGTAGGCGACATTCCTAAATGGGTATTTTTTTGAGCGCTAATGTTTGTAGGGAAAGGGCAGCCTAAGAAAATAGTTTTATGTGGGAAAAGTGTAAAAAAAAAGGCTGATACACAAATTTTGCTTTTCTTAAAATGTAAGAATGTTTTTTTTATAAAGCTGTATGAGGAAATGGTGTAAAAAAGATTTGCGCCCATTTTTTGCTTTTCTTGAAGACTGATGTATTTTTTTATGGCTTTTGCACTTTTTTTTACACAAATTGTGCAGTGTTTTACATTTTCTAGCACCATAAGTTGTTCAAATGTACTTGTGTAAGGTAGTTTAAAAAAAAACTTGCAATTACAATTCTGCCTCAGTTTTTCTTTTGTAAGAATGGCCCTGACTAAGAAGGACAAATAAGACTTAGTTTAGACTTCAAATGATTAATTTTGAGTTGAGATATATTAAAGTTTTTTAGTTAATTAACTAATACTAAGGTTCAATAAAAACAAAATATTCTAGTTCAGTAAAGTAAGAATCTTTAAGTTAGTTAAATAAAAAGTTATAGTTTACTTTTAGTTAAATTGTTTTATTTTTTTCAACTCAAAAATTTTAAGTTCAAATAACTTACACTTTTAAGTAAGATAACTTAAAAATTATTATGTAATCTGTTTCCTCAAAAAATTTGAGTTCACTGAACTTATTTGGGTTTACAGTTAGGAAGAACATGAAAGAATGAAAAAACAGTCATCATTCTCAGGGGATAAAAAGTAGTGATCAGTGTGGTATATGTTCATCTGTTCAGAAACAGTTTAAGACACTTAAGACACAGAGACTATCGACATGCCTGTTTTGTTTTTGTTTGTTCTGTTGTGAACCTGAATGTCCTCTTTTGTGAAGAAGACTGCACTTACAAAAGAGAAACTGGATGGCAGTTTATTTTAAGTTTTCAATTGACTATAGATAAAAGTTATTGTAACATTATGTTGTTTATAAAAGTTTTAAATTTGACAATGTAGAAATGTACAAAGGTCAGATATTCTATTGCATTAAAAAATGACAATCTGTGCTTTAAAAAGAATGAATGTAAAAATCGAGAATCGAATCGAACCGTGACCTTAGAGTCGAAAATGCAATCGAATCGAGGATTTGAAGAATCGTGACACCCCTAATAAGTTATGAATAATACTTGAAACCAAATCTGAAGACCAGTAGCAACAGTTTTTCAGGCTTAGGGTCACTAATGCATTGCTGAAAATGTCTTTTCAAAGTGCATTAGAAACAGCAGCAACCATTTCCTCTCCACTTGAAGCACCTAAAGGATAAATTAAAAAGACATTAGCAGTAAAAACTCTACTTTGGTATCCAAAGGAGAACTGCATATTTGCTTCAATGTTTTTCTAATATGTTGTCATAAAATCCCAATTAGAAGAATTCTTGTCATCTTCTGCAATAAAGTTCAACTTATTGCACATAAACACAACAGGTATGCCAAGCTAAACAAAGCATATGTCTATCCTGTTAAAAAAGTACAAGTACACACAAAGGTCTGAGAACTACAGCAAAACATTGCTGCCACCAAGAGGGCAGAAGCAGTAAAACCGGTTAATGTGTATTTGTCAAATGCCTAATGTGGGAAACCTCCTCTATACCAGTAGGAATCTATTTCAATAAATTCATATTCTATGGAGAGAAATCTTAATCCTATGTGCGCGTGCGTAGTTTTTGATTTGCAACTGATAGAATACATTTTGTGTGTAACTGTGTGTTCGTTCAATTGAGTACAGTGTTCCCTTGCTATGACGCGGTTTACTTTTCACGGTTTCGCTACTTCACAGATTTGCATCGTGCATTGTGTTCTGCATTCTGATTGGCTAAAAAGTCACTCCGCTTCTTCTCTACCTGTGCGTCACGGTGGGTGGGGCTAATCTCCGCGATTTGAAGCCTTCTGTTCACATCGATGATTAAAATTATTATTTGACAGTACAGTACAGAAGTCATTTGTTGAAAAAAAACATTTCTAAAGTACTTGGATTTGTGAAACAAGTGCTTGAGCCTGTAAAATGGTTTGTTCTTTCTTTTCAATGTATAATAGAGTATTTAATTGTATAATAATTGTTAAAAAAAAATAGAGGTTTCTACTTCACGGATTTTGCCTATCACGGGTTCTTTCTGGAACGGAACCCCCGCGAAAAACAAGGGTTTACTGTATTCACATTTATGCTAATTTAAAAAACTACTGTAAATTCCGGACTACAGAGCGCACCCAATTACAAGCCGCACCCACCTATTTTCACGTGTTCAACTATTGTACATACACAAACCGCGTTAAAGTACAAGCCGCATGTATTAGGCAACACGGTCATCCTGACTAATGGCGTCCTGACTCCCAGAGTAAGTGTGTTTCATTAGCACACTGTGGGAGGAGACAGCCTTGCCTCAGGCTCATGTATTTGATTACACCCACATCTGCCAAACAGCATGGACCTCTATTCTGTTTACAAGTTCCTCAGTTATGTATTTTTTAGTTTTTTTTTTACTTATTGACAATCTAGGAATCATATATAAAATTACAAACAGTAACCATATAATCAACATTACGTCCCTCAGTTATGATGAGGAAATTTACATCCGCGATCCCCCATTTCCCATGAGTCTTAGGGGCTAAAGGCGGGGCCAACGCCCGGCTCGCCACACTGTTGTAAGTGTTTAAGAATGAGCAAGGAGCAGCATGCATGGAGCGGTGAACGGGAACATCTCTCCTTCCACTTGTGTCCCAGCAGCATTATGCTAGTAACAGGGCTGGTTAAAAAAACACACCAGTAAAATAAAGCCGCGGCGACTGAAAAGCCGCGCAGAGGCGCGTGTGTCAGAAATTTCCTTCCACAACAATCACTGTTGCTCCACGGACGCCTCTGCGCTCCGCGCTCGCCCCGAGCGCTCCTTGTCTCCCATTCCTATCTTCTCCGACACCCATGGCCAGGGCGGCTCCAGGGAGGAGCGCTTCATCCCCATTGCGTCAGTGCACGGAGCAAATCTTGTCTGTGTAGAGCAATCTGACTTAATACTGTACGTTTTGTGGATGAGGGGCGGGTGCGTTTGCACAGGCAAAGGGACCAACCCCCCAAGGCAAGCCTGACCACGACCCCACCACCACCACCACACACCCCCACACCCAAGCCCAGAGGACCACGCAGCGCCCCAGCCCACCCCACACAGGCACCGGACCCCCGACCAACGGAGCCGCCGCCGGCCACCGGAGGCCCAGACCCCCACCCCCGGACTATAAGCCGCTACTTTGTTCCTGCACTTACAGCCTTGCGGCTTATTCAGTGCCGCGGCTAATTTGTGGATTTCTTTGGCGGCCGCCTAGAACGTACTTTTGATCTCAGAGCTGGGGTTGAATGCGTAATCCAACTCCAAGCAGCAAGCCACTTATTTATCTACACACCTCTAAGCAGCCAAACAGCATAGACCTCACTTCAGGTCTTAGACACTTCAGTCATGGTTCAACAAAACGAAACACGCATGCCCGGCCGCATCCCAGAATCCTTTGGTGTCATAAGACCCAACGTGCACGTGATCGCCGCTACAATATGATGCAGCTTTCAAGTTAAAAGCAGCGTGAAAAAATCCACCATTACCAACGGGTTTGGAAAAGCAGGTCAGCTGCGTGACGGAGAGAACAGCGCATGCTCAGGAGGGAATTTACCTCAGAGTCATAGTGACACTAGCCACTATTTACACCATCTATTAGCAGCTCCGTAATATACGAGATGATGTTCTCCTGCTGCTCGTTCAAATAGAGCAGCGGGACAGATGGCAGTCTGAAGACTCCCACACGTAACAATCCTCTCTCACCCATCATCCACAAAACGTACAGTATTAAGTCCGATTGCTCTGCACAGACATGATTCCCTCCGTCCACCAGCAGCCGCGCGCAGCAACCAGGCGCCACACAGAGGCGCGCGTATCGCGCTGAAGCGCGTGCTTTTCAGTTGCAGCTGCTTTATTTTACTGGTGTGTTTTTTTTAACCAGCCCTGTTAGTACCATAATGCTGCCCCGACACAAGCACAAGGAGAGCTGCTCTCCAGTTCGCCCCTCCCACCACCGCTGCTCCTTGCTCATTCTTTAAACAATGACAACAGTGTGGTGACCCAGGAAATAGCCCCACCTTAAGCCCCTAAGACTCATGGGAAATGGGGAATCGCGGATGTAAATTTCCCCATCATAACTGAGGGATGTAATGTTGATTATGAAGTAACTGTTTGTAATTTTATGTATGATACCTTGATTGTCAATAAGTTAAAAAAAAATAAACACACACAAAAGAAAACATAACTGAGGAACTTGTGAACAGTAGTAAGGTGCATGCTGTTTCTTAGGCCGCATTTCCACTACAGGTCTTGATCCCCATATCTGATTTTCTGATTATATCTGATTTTTTTGATGACCCGCTTACATCATCTTTTATAAGTGACCCGTATCTGATTTTTGCATTTACACTATACAATGCTGAAACTATCAAACGTAGATGTTCTGAGGACTACGTAGCAGTATCTCCGCCTTCTGCGGACCCCTTTCGGACTTTTGTGATTGCGGTTGTCATGGAGGCAACGCAGCGACGGAAGGAGGCGTTGCCTTGGGCGCTCCTGAGGGGATGGACGGGGGAGTAAAAATGAGGGCTGCTCGGCCGTCTTATGTGCTCTCTCTGAGTTTTGAATGAGGAAGTGTTTGCAGACGTTGTGCTGTCCGAACAGTTTGATTCAAGTGTTGAACCTTTCCTGCGCGATGACTTCTCTTTTCCGACTGTAGTCAGAAACGCACGGGTGATTTCCTCGAGGTTCTCTTTCCCGTTCTGAACCCTCAGCCTCCAGAGTAGGTTAAGAAAGACTCCAAAACTTTTGGGCGAGACACCTTATTTTTAATTTACGGTTCTCCGACAGTCCCCCGCTCCGCGCTCACACACACACACGCGGTCCCCATCATACACGCCCCCCAAAGAAATAAACGGCTTCTAGCCTGGTTCATAGCAACAGTGTCCCGCTTCATTAGTTACCGTTTGCGTCCGGACAGGACATAACAGCAGTTTCCAACTACGGTCTGAAGCCTGAGGCTGAAAGGTAACACGCTGACAGCAACATCAGCACAAAAAGCACCTTAATAAGTCATGTGATCTCAGTTGGTGGCCTCCTGAGTTGATGTCACTGACGTACGACTCGCATTTACTGGGGAATATTCGATTTGTCTGCTTACATGGCACACGCAAATGCACATATCCGATTCGTTTCCGATTTATTTCCACATATGAGAGAGGCCTGAATCCGATCTGAGAAAATCAGAATCCATGCGCTTTTGTCCTGCTTACACGTTCACCGGTCATTTCCGATCTGTGCCACACGAGAGGAAAAAATCGGAATTGGGTCACTTGAACCATGCAGTGTAAATGCGGCTTTAGATGTGGGTATCTTCATATACATTAGCTGACGCTATGCCGATTCCTCCCACAGTGAGGTTAAAAGTGGCAGTCTGGGAGTCAGGACATGCTTTGACAGGCTGGCCGCGTAGCTGATTGCATGAGGCTTGTACAAGGATGCGGCCTATGTATGTATGAAGGTACCTCAACACGTGAAAATGTGTGGGTGCGGCTTGTAATCAGGTGTGCTCTATAACCCGGAATTTACGGTACAAGGTATGCCCTAGTAATTATGTTGCATAATAACATTAGATGTATATTCAAAACACTTAACACCAAAATGTTTTCATTTTTAATCATCATTATGTGTCACAAAACTGTGATGTTTCCTCCCTAAAATGACTGTTGGAGATGAGGTGGACAAGCCGTCATGATGATGACCAAGTGCCTTGTGGAGAATCAGGATGCTGTTATGAGTATCCTGTCAGAGGTCTCCTGATGTATTGTGTGAAATACATTTCACACAATAGGGCAGGTATAGAAGTAATTGGGTGCAGGAAATGGGATTGGGCTTTCATTTTTTTATCTTGCAGCTGTTTAATCACCTCTCGCACTAGTTGCGTTTCTTTTGCACATCTGCGGTGTAGTCCTGGTCAAAGAAAATCTGTTGTTCCTCCTATGCCACATCCTGCTATTTCCATGCTGTTTGGAGGATTCTGTCTTTAATTCTGAAGTCAGAGAACAGAAACAGACACTCTACCTAGTGCGTTCTAGTATTTCTCTTTATGACGTGCTCAAGCTAGTGGTAGCTCACAAAACATCTGCTGCATTGTTCTGCAAACATTTTTACAGCGTGTATTTAGATGAACTTTTTATTCGAATATATTTCCAAAGATGTTAAAACAAAATAGTGTTTGTTAAATATATGCTGTCATTTGTAATTTTTGTTAAAGAAAGTAATAGGAGAGAGAAAACAAATCGATTAAACAAAAAAAATGAATTTGAATTTGCTTGACCATTTTTCTAGAGTGGTCTTGCACTGCCCTGCCCTTGAAAGATCACACAGGCTTCCTTTTTACCACCCCTTAGAGACAGGATCATAACACTTTATGACTAAAAAGCCAACTAGGAAAAATTTGCCCAAACTATAAAGACCACAAGAGAAAACCTCTTCACAACAGCATCTTTTTTTTTTTTTTTTTTTTTTTTTTTTTTTTTTAACTTGTCCTGTCCAACAGCTGGGCAGACAGATGAGAGCTGAGGGCCTCTTGTGTTGGACATATTTTACTTTAACAAGAGGGGTTATTAATCTTCAGACAAACCAAAGGTATGTCTGAATAAACCCCTTTTGTAATTGAGGCCAAACTTTATTAATTTCAAACATGTTTGAAGATCTTTGGTGTTGGACCGGACGGAAAAGGAAAGAGGGGAAGAAGAGAGAGGTACGATAGAGAGATGGGGGGAAGGAGGGTGATAGTAGGAGGGGAAGGGGGATAAACCATGAAGCAGCAAAAGCAACACAAGTTTACTGCTTGTTAATCACCATGGTAAGGCTCAAATGCAGTACAAAAAAGGGCGGAGCCTGTCCACACACACACCCAAGTGTCAAACACAACTGCTAGCTGCAAAAATGTCCATCTGTCGACATGTACACAAAACAGATAGTGCTCACACGCATACCTATGCCTTAAAACCAACTAGTGTGAAATATTTCAGTCATTCAGTCACGCAAACCGCTAGTGAAAAGGTGAGCCAACACCCGTGTCGGTGAGTGCTCATGTTCTTCTAAAATGATGGTGGAATGCAAAGAAGCGAGGAGAGCGCCCAGCCATCCCCACCCCAAGACTCCCCACCGCAGCAGCAGCGCAGCCGGGATCCTCAACGCCACGAAACCGGCAGGGAACAACAATCCCGCCGCTCGGCGACTCAAGCGCCCGCCACCTGCGGCCAGGCCAGCAGGACCGCCGCAGCAAGGCCCCCAGAGCCAGAGAGAGCAGGAGGCACGGGAGGAGAGAGCGCCGCCCCAGCCCAGCCAGGAGAACAGCTCGGCCGCGCCGGGAGAACCTAACGCAGGCCCCACCGGGAAGGACGCGCCCACAGCCCTGGCAGACGAGCACCCCACCACCACTCAGGAGTTCTGGGCATCCTCGCCCCAACCCCAGGCACGTAGCCAGGACTTCATGGAGACCCGCCGCGACTCCAGGCAGCCATCCGCCTCGGCCCACGGTTGGTCCAGGAGGAGCAGTAGCCCGGCCGCCCCGCCCCAGGAGGGGAACTGGGAAAAAGAGGGCCCACAAGGGGTGTTGTAAATATGGCCGACCAGGCTCACACAGTTGAAATTTGGCGGCCCAGCGTCAGACAAGGACCAGAACCCACCCCAGGGACACCAACACCCTCGGCTCAGATGTAATGTGAACTCCACCGCTGGAGGAGAGTACCGGGCCCAGGAAGCCGGCACTCGGGGATACGCCATTACAGAAGGCCGCACTTCCACCAGTGAAGAGGCAGGGGACAGATGGTCCTAGGTCCCACCTTCCTTGCAAATGTGTGCTGTATGTGTTCAGAGGGTGTGTGTGTGCATGTGTGTGTGCTTATGCTGGGATGCATATACAGGGGAGGGTGTGTGTATCAAGGTGTAGTTAAATTGATGGTAGGCACTAAGGGACATCTCCTGATTACTCACAGTGATGTCCTCACCCTCCCCACCAAGGCCCTAAATGTCTAAGGTGCGGTTAAAATTGGCGGTAGGTGCTAGAGGACATCTGCTGCTTGCTGGCAGGATGTCCAAGCACTCTACCAAGGCCCTACATGTCTAAGGTGCAAATAAAACCGAAAGAGGGGGCCCACTCCATACGGCAACCATAGGAGGGGGGCCACTGCCTAGTAAACCCCAAGGCTCATCGCAGGCTAAGCCTCCACCCCTCACACCCTATTATGAGGTTGTATGAGGAAGGGGGTGTTGGGGACAGCTATAGACTGTCCTCTCGTGGTCAAACAGCTGTCTCCCGCCCCAGCAACCAGGCCCACCCAGCAAGGGGGCCCCACCCCCGGAGGCACCGACACCCCAGGCCCAGCACCACCCACCCCACACAGAGGGAGAGGAGCCAGAAAGCGCCGGCCCCCCCCGGACACAACAGCATCTTTAATAGGCAAATGAAGAAAAGAGTGAGAAGACTAAAGTTACACGAGTTGCTGTCCTGTGTGCTACAATCCCACAGCTGACCTAACAGAGCTAGTTCAGCCCAAAGAAGACCCAAACATGCATTTGTTACAGTACATAACCAACACACATTTAAAGGTGCGGTCAAGAAAACCTAGCCTTCCATTTGACTACCAGTAATTTTGTGAACAACTAAGTGCTTCAACTAAAGCCACTTGTTAATACAAGCAGCAGAAATAGCTTCAGGGGGAGAGAAGGACTTGGACAGTTAATCTTTTCTAAACTCTCATCTCATTATGCGCTTAGAACAGATCTCAGATGAGGAAGAACACATTTAACATGCATATGCTAGAAATGCTTTCACTATTTTTCATACTTTCCTAAACTTCAGGCAACGGTTGGACTAAATCTTGAATGTCACATCTAAAGAAGGCTGAGCTGCTCCAGGTTCTAATCTCCAACATTGGAGCCCTGCTGTCTGCACACATGGATTAACCTGACCGCCAGTCACTTTGGATTAACAATCAACTCCCATCCGGGGGACAGTTAGATGAACCCTCCTCTTCTGTGAAGGAGAAAGCATGCGGTTGCTGCTCATTTGACTGCATGCACAGCCGGAATAAAGAATCATGTCGGTGGAAAGCCTCGGCGGCAGCAGCGCTCATCATCACAGCCCTAACTATGGACAACAGAACAGATACATGAGTGGAGAACAGCTCGGATCCACGTCTATGACTTACCTTGCTCCATCACCAGGACAGTCATCATGGCAGTCAGCACAGCCCAGCACAGAGGACTCTTCATCTTCACAAGTCTGGTGGTCTGAGGCTGTCCTCGCAGAGAAAATTCTCCAAACTCTCCAATTCTGTCAAGCATCCAGTGAAGAAAATCCTCCTTTGCCTGAGTGAGAGGATCACCGTAGAGGTGATTTCTGCAGCACAGCGGGAGCAAGAAATCAACATCCGTCGTGTGATGTCTAAGTAAAAGATACTGTCACAATTCCGTGTTCCTGCTTCGCTAAAACTCCTGGGACTTTTATTTTGAAGTACAAAAGAACCCAGTTCCTGTCCTGATGCCAATTAATTCTTCTACAGTTTCTTAGGAGGGTCTGCGTCTTCTGTTTTCCAGCTGGCAGCCTTTTCTTAACCCTCCTGACCAGTGGAGGCCGACACATGGCCACCCCCCGGTCCACCCCACCAGTTACTATGAGTCAGGGGTCACCAACCTCTTTGAGACTGAGGACTATTTTATGGGCACTAAGTATGAAGGGTGCCACAGGACCTGTTTGCTAACACCCCCCCCCCCCCCCAACATACACAAACACACACACACACACACAAATAATTTGATGACATCCTTTGTGTGCCCTATTTTAGTTGCTCATTTACACAAAAATGCATGAATTTTCTAGACTGGTATTACAGGGGGGTCAAACTCAGTTGCAGAGGGGGCCTGAATCCAAAACACACTTTAGGTGGCAGGCAGAACAAGATAAACCTTTATTGAACACACTAAAGCTAAACTTTTAGAACTTAAAACTTTAACTTTTTAAATATGTATATCATAAATATGAATAAAAACAGAAAGGAAGATTAATCCAGAATAATAAATACATTCTGTCAAAATTATGCATATATAAACAAAGCCAGGAAATATTAATAATTAAAAATAATAAATCAAATAATTCTGTTTTTTTTGCTCTTTTGTAAAAAAAATTGTAATTTTTGTTTTGTAATTTTTGTTTTTAGAGCTCAACTCCTGACATAATTTTTAGCAACAAGTTCATTTCTGCTTGGTGTGTAATGTTCTGCCTTTGTTCCTGAGTGTCTTTGGTCCTGTGTGTGTCTCTGGTCCTGTGTGTGTCTTTGTTCCTGTGTGTGTCTCTGGTCCTGTGTGTGTCTTTGGTCCTGTGTGTGTCTCTGGTCCTGTGTGTGTCTCTGGTCCTGTGTTTGTGTCTCTGGTCCTGTGTGTGTCTTTGTGAAACGTATCAGAGAGATTTGATTATTTAAAAACTTGCTATTGTGAAATTTATGTTTAGGTCTCATAAAACATTAAAAACTAAATTACTTATTTACTTATGCATATATATTATTTCTTTTTCCCATATTGCTGGGATATAGAGGCTGGTTCTCCTCTTTGCTTTTTTGCTTTTGATTATGTCCTTTTTATGTACTGTCTTGTTGTGTATGTGGTCATTGACAAAAATTGAAAAATAAAAGTTTGAAGAAAAAAAACTAAATTACAGAACTCATCACCGGGATTCGTCCAAAAATATTTAGCATTTTTTCTAATTTTGTGCAACACCAACAGTAAAAATCCTCCAAAATCCTCAATACTTTCATAAACAAATGATCTATTGTTTAGTTATGGTCTGAAAAAGTGCAGCAGTCTTCCAGCCTGCATTACCTGCTGTCTATTTTTTACATGTTACTATCACCAACTAAACAACCGTAAAAATAAATGTATATAGAAAAAATACAGAGAAGTATTAAAAATGTCTGCAATAGTCAGTGATGAATGACATTATTAGAATGAACTGAGTAATTTAAGCCACCCGAGGATCCAGGTGTTGCGCAATAGTCTCAATGGTTTGTTGAGAACAATTCTTATGTATGTCAGCCTATAATCACATCTGTCCATTTATTTTGAACACACCCACCACCAGCCAAACAGCATTAACCTCACTTCTTCTCACAGCTCCCTCACTTATGGTGAGGGATTTAACACAACCAAGATTCCCCACTTCCCATGAGCCTTAAAACCTGAAGGTGGGGCTAACCCCCAGAACGCCACAATATATTGATTTAAAATATATAAACAGTGCTATTTTTTGGAGCATTCCCTGCGGGTTCCACAAGGGGTGCTCGGGGGTACATGGGCGCCCACGGGCACAGGGTTGGTGACCCCTGCTTTAGACTGTGGTAGCATCAGTTATGCATTTCATCCCAAATGCACAGCCTGCAAGCGCCAAGTCACTCTGATCACCTAAACCGGCCCACAGCCCCTCCCTCCCTGCTGCCTTTGCGTGCGCAGACATCAATAGCTAAAGACGAGCCGCTGGATGAAGAACCCGACTAGGCATGGCCCGTCACATGCGCATCGCATTTCATGGCACTATTAGGCCGTCTTTACACTGCAGGTCTTGATGCTCATATCCGATTTTCTGACTATATCCGAATTTTTTGATGACCCGCTTACATCATCTTTTAAAAATGACCCGTATCTGATTTTTGCATTTACACTATACAATGCTGAAACTATCAAACGTAGACATTCAGAGGACTACGTGGCAGTATTTCCGCCCTCCGCGGACCTTTTTCGGACTTTTGTGATTGCGGTTGTCATGGAGGCAACGCAGCGACGGAAGGAGGTGTTGCCTTGGGCACTCCTGAGGGGATGGACGGGGGAGTAAAAATGAGGGCTGGTCGGCCGTCTTATGTGCTTTCTCTGAGTTTTGAATGATGAAGTGTTTGCAGACGTTGTGCTGTACTAACAGTTTGATCCAAGTGTTGAACCTTTCCTGCGCGATGACTTCTCTTTTCTGACCGTAGTCAGAAACACACGGGAGATTTCCTCGGGGTTCTCTTTTCCGTTCTGAACACTCAGCCTCCAGAGGGGGTTAAGAGAGACTCCAAAACTTTTGGGCGAGACACCTTATTTTTAATTTACGGTTCTCCAACAGTCCCCCGCTCCGCGCTCACAACCCCGCGCTAACAGGAGGGGGGGGGGGGGGGGCTCTCTCCTTACACACACACACACGCAAGCACGCGTGCGCGTGCTCACACACACACATGGTCCCCATCATACACGCCCCCCAAAGAAATAAACGGCTTCTAGCCTGTTCCATAGCAACGGTGTCCCGCTTCATTAGTTACCGTTTGCGTCCGGACCGGACATAACAGCAGTTTCCAACTACGGTCTGAAGCCTGAGGCTGAAAGGTAACACGCTGACAGCAAAATCGGCGCACAAAAAGCACCTTAATAAGTCATGTGATCTCAGTTGGTGGTCTCCTGAATTGCCGTCACTGACGTACAACTCGCATTTACTGGGGAATATCCGATTTGTCTGCTTACATGGCACACACAAATGCACATATCCGATTTGTTTCCGATTTATTTCCACATATGAGAGAGGCCTGTATCCGATCTGAGAAAAACGGAATCCATGCGCTTTTGTCCTGCTTACACATTCACCGATCATATCCGATCTGTGCCACGTGAGAGGAAAAAATTGGAATTGGGTCACTTGAACCATGCAGTGGAAATGCAGCCTTAGAGGACTGGTTGTTGTGTTACTGCAACATTTTGATGAGTTTTTGACCTGTTTGGACAGAGTTAACCAAAGTCATTAGTTGATGCTTGTGTATGTGTCACGATTGCAGCTGTTTAGTCCTGTCTGTTCTCGCTTTGTTTGGAGTATGTTGCTTTTTGACTTCCAAACTCCTGGGATTCGAGTCTTTCCTGCTCCTGGGTCCTTTCTGGTTACGAGCCGTAACAGTACGTTATGTCAATTTTTCTGAAATATTTCTGATCTTAGCTACATTGCACAGATGAATAAATGCAGTTTTACACGCCTGAGATATTCATTCATTCATCAAAAAAAAAAAAAAAAATGAAAGCCTGAGATATGTGAGCCTTAACCCTTTTGCTATCTTAGATGACCCCACCCTTACATTGACGTGTTCTCCCTACCATGACAAAGGTGGATAAAGGTGGAAAGATTTCATGTAATCCATGGACACCAGTGAAGATCACAAATCATTGAAGAAAAAAGGTTCAGAGCACTGTCTAGTGGGTCTAGATGACCCAACTCCCAATGTTCAAGTGCCTAGGATAGAACAAGGGTTACATGATAAATCCTGGTCAAATAAAACCCCAAGGTTTCTAACTGTGGAATTGGGGGCTATACTTATGCCATCCAGGGAGACTATCTGATCAGACAGAGCATCTCTGAGGTTTTTAGGACCAAGTATAATGACCTCTGTTTTTTCTGGGTTCAGGAGGAGGTAATTAATTGTCATCCAGGTCTTGATGTCTCTGATGCAGGCGTTCAGTTTCTCTATCTGGTCATTCTGGTCAGGCTTCATGGATAAATACAGCTGGGTATCATATGCATGACAGTGAAAATTAATGCTGTGTTTCCTGATTATGTTTCCTAGGGGTAGCATAAACACGATGGGTCCTAAGACTAAGACTCCATAGTTGACTCGAGTGCACTGAGAGGAATGTCCATTTACATTAACGAACTGATACCTATCGGACAGATAGGATTTAAACCACTGGAGAGCAGATCCTCTGATCCCTATGTCATGCTCTAATCTATGGAGTAAAATACTGTGGTCGATAGTGTCAAAGGCTGCACTGAGGTCTAACAGGACCAGAATAGAAAGTAGTCCCTTTTCTGAGGCCAATAACAAGTCATTAGAGACTCTAACTAGAGCAGTTTCCGTACTGTGGTGAGGTCTAACAGGACCAGAATAGAAAGTAGTCCCACAGAACGGTCAGATAAGGTTCTTCTAAGCTGTTTCTTATTCACTGGGGCAGTAGCATGTTCTAATGTAAACTGGAAGGTAATCAGAAAATGATCAGAAAACAAGGTCCAGGGTGTGCTTATGACAGTGAGTGGGTTCATTCACACTTTGGGTGAAACCAACATCATCTAGTAAAGCTGCAAAAGCCTTTCCTAGACAGTCACTGGGGTCATCAACATGAATATTAAAATCCTCTCATTAAAATTTGATCAGAATCTAAGACAATAGTCGATAGGAAGTCGGAAAACTATGGGCCCGGGGGGGCGATAAATAATTATGAATAAAACAGGTTTTCGAGTCTTCCTGTTTGGGTTATTTATGGAGAATATGATACTTTCAAAGGAGTTATAAACATTTTTAATTTTAGGGCTGAAAAGCAAGGAAGACTGTGATATTACTGCCAAACCACCTCCTTTCCCTGAAATCCTGGATTTCTGATAGTTATTGGTGGGGGGGCTTCATTCAGTCTAACATAGTCATCTTGTATGAGCTAAGTTTAATCATTATGATGTCATTTAATGACATCATAGTTCTGCTTGTGAGTACTGCTGTCTGTCACTTTAAGGTTTCTATGACGCGTTCCTTTTACATGTCTTTCAGCACATAAGCTAAAGCTCGAACCTGCTTGACTTTCCCTGCATGGGTTTTGCGCGGGCACTAATCCTAATGGAGGCTCAGAGGAGCGTTTTTCTCTGCTGCTCTGCGCCTGGGTCTCGTCTCTGGGTTGTCTGGTTAACAGACTAAGGCTAGCAGAAATGTTTCTAGAAAGAAGAGCGGCACCGTCCCGGGTGGGATGGACGCCGTCTCTCCGCATGAGACCGGGCTTCCCCCAAAACGCGCTCCAGTTATCCACAAACCAACGCCGTTTTCTGGGCACCATCTAGAAAGCCAGCGGTTAAATGTTGAAAAGCTGCTGTACATTTCATCACTGACTAAGTTCGGCAGGGGACCAGAGAAAATTACAGTGTCGGACATCGTCTTAGCCAGTTTACACACCAAAGCTACGTTTAACTTAACCACCTCTGATTGTCTCCGTCGGGCATCATTACCGCCTTCGTGAATCATGACTTGACGGAACCTGGACTTATTGTGAGCTAACATCCTAAGGTTCCCCTCGATGTCACCAACTCTGGCCCCCGGATAACACCTGACTGTAGCCGCTGGGAGCTCCACGTTTCTAACTTCAGAAGAGCCTATAACCAGAGTTGAGGGTTCAGCGGGTGTGTCGCTGAGGGGGGAGAACCTGTTACAAACATGGAGTCATGTTGGCTGCTGGGAAGGCTTTGGGGTGCTAACTGGGTTAGCCCTGGGCTCACCACCATCCCTGATCTGGGCAAGATGGCGCCGGGGTGGCTGGTTCGCCGTTTAGCAGTGCTCAGTTTATTGTGTAATACTCTGTTTTTTACTATTTTCACAAGGACCATCAAGTCTCTTCTGGTGTATAATCGCGAGGAGTTGTTAAACATTAGAAGAAACTTTGACTAATGCATACTTTACAACAGTGGTCCCCAACCACCGGGCCGCGAACCGGTACCGGGCTGCGGGACACTCGGCACTGGGACACACAGAAAGAAAAAATAATTTCCATTTTATTTATTTTTTCCGTTTTATTTTGAAAAGTGACCGGATTCTCTCTGTTACATCCGTCACACTTCACGCACGTCAAAGTCGCGACACCAAACATCAACATGATGCACCCCGCTAAAATTAAACCCAAACAACCAAAATGAGTAAAAAACAAACTTCTTTAGAAAGTTGCTTTGACGGGGGGAAACGGGCCAATGAAGGGACAGAAGAGGAACCTGCACCCGCTAAAAAAGGGAAATCTGCCTTTAATAGGCAGCGGTAAACGTGCCTTGCGTTGCACCTCAACCCCCCAACCGGTCCGCGGTAAACGTGTCTTTCGTTGTACCGGTCCGCGGTGACAAAAAGGTTGGGGGGCACTGCTTTACAACACCAAACCCATGTCAGACTCATTCTACCTGTCGGCAGATGTGCCAGACTGTTTCCTCCGCATCAAGGCGCTGATCCCCAAAAAGCGCAAACGCGGTGGAGTACGATCTGGTCGACTTGTGGAACTGAAAGCCTGGCTGTCACGTTCAGTGGGCATGTTGTGTCCCTCCTCAATTCCGCTTGATTATATGGACTGCTACAAGCGGTATCTCTCTCGGCGCACGTCTTTTCCTGTCGGCGTTTGGCTGCAACCCATAGTTGGACAGCTGGAGGTGGTCTGCTAGTTGCGCCCAAGCCGCTCCTTCCGGGCATCAGGTCGAGTCATCCCGGGTAACCTCCGTTTGCTCAGCAGGGCAGCTTCAGCGACGGGGGTGATTTTAATTAACTGTGCTCTTCTGAATGCAAGGTCTATTGGAAATAAGACTTTTGCTTTGCAAGATTTTTTCAAGTCCGAGGTACTTGATCTGTTGTTTTTGACGGAAACGTGGATGAACACAGGTGAGTCAGCCGCCTTTTCAGAGCTTTTACCCCCTGACTGTACTTTTATTAATGCTCCACGGACCACAGGTCGTGGCGGAGGCCTAGCCACGGTCCTGAAGAACGCTTTTGATCTCAAGATTTTATCTCCTGCGTTTTTCTCTTCATTTGAACTGAGCTGCTTTGAGCTACGGCAGGAAGACCCAATATTATGCGCTGTTGCGTACAGGCCACCTAAGCCCAACATGAACTGTTTTTGAGGAATTTTCAAACTTCTTGGCCGATATGCTGACTCAATATGACAAACTGTTGGTTGTTGGGGACTTGAATGTACATTTTCGTTGCCCTTTGAAGCCAATGGTGAAATACTCTCAAACGTAGTCGAGGCTTTTAATTTAACACAGCATGTCACTGCTCCCACTCACATACGTGGACATACTTTGGACCTTGTGCTATCATATGGTTTTCCAGTGGACAATGTCTCGGTGGGTGCCAATGTATTATCGGACCATAGTCCTGTTATGTTTGCTTTTAATATGCACCACAATGTGAAAGTCTCGGGTCCCGTTCTTCTGAGTCGCCCCATTAGGACTGAGACCGCTTCTACTTTCCCTCCTCTCTTCAATGCATCAATGCAGTCTCACGATTGTCCTCATGTAGTCAGTGGCACAGAAGAGTTGATGAATTCTTTTATTTCAACATGCAGCAGGGTCTTAGACTCAGTTGCTCCATTAACAGCCACTTGCCAGAAACTGAAGCAGGAGCCATGGCTCAATGAAATCACGCGGGACGCTCGGTGTCTGTGCCGTAGAGCAGAGCACAAATGGAAACAGGATCACCTGCAGGTCTCACATGACATTCTTAAAGACAGTTGGAGGAAATACCAAGTTAACGTTAAGGCGGAGAAAAACAAATTATTAATCCAGCTTGGTCTTAGAAAATGTAAACAAGCCCCACATTCTTTTTAAAACTATTGGTTCTGTTTGTAACCCCAATCCATCTTCCACTCTACAGATGACAAATGAAATATGTGACAGTTTTTTCTTTTCTTTATTAACAACAAGGTAGCTGCTATTAGGGCAAATTTGCTCTCCCTACCTAAGTGCAATAAACAATATGTGCAATAATTCTTCTGAACAGACTAGGACGCTGCAATATTCCTATTTACTCATTTATAATTTTTTATATACCTTGTACTTTTGTTGTCTAATTTTAACTTTTAACTTTATTCTATTTATTTTTCTAATTTTTTGTCTTTTCCTTTGTCCTTATTTACCCTGACATGAGAGATGCCAAAGAAAAACAGCAATAAAACCTTGAATCTTAATGCCAAAACGAAAGAGTCTCAGGGTATGAAATAGGTAAGGCCACTCCACCTGATCAAAGGCCTTCTCAGCATCCATGGAGATGACCATTTCGGGGGTGTCAGTTGGAGAGGTGCAGTATAAAATATTCATAAGCCGCCTAATATGATATGAATGTCTTGTTTTAATGAAGCAAGTTTGGTCAGGAATGATTAATGTGGGCATCTACATTACAGTAGAGGTCTTAGGACTGTGCTGCAATCTGTCCGCTTTGATCAATTTGGCATTATTTTGGTGAGATGGATAGAGTCATTCAATCCATTAAAAATGTTTTTCTTTTTCATGACGTGGTTTATGTCACAGCTAGGCAAGCAGGAGGAAACCCAGCTGCAGGAAAGAAGCACATGCAGATTTCAATCAGTCCAAGGGCTTTAACTGCACAATTCCACAGGAGAATGGGTGGAGCCGCAGCTAGCCTAAAAGAAGCAAAAGAAAAGACAAACAACATGACAGTTTAACATTGTGATGGATGTATTTCCTGGCTTAGCTTCATTATTTCAGATATAAAATTAGGATTACAATGTTCAGTCCAGTCTCGTAATGATACTGCATGAGACCCTGTTTGGCCATTAGCCAAACAAATTTTAGAACCAAATTCAAACAATCTATACGTCTATATCTTCTGAGTTATCAATTGGTTTAGAGCAGACTAGTTCCGGGGGCAACGAAATGGACGCATAGTTGATAACTCTGATTGCTCGGCGGAGCGAAAGAGCTTCCTATTTAGTAATTAAAAGCCAAAACTCCTTATCGAATATGTCAGGGGACAAAACCTCAATGACTCTGGAAAAATACAGGCAAAACACAACAATTGGTTTTAAAATTTTAGTAATAAAAGTATTTTGGCTTTGGTACCTCAATCTCCTACCTTTTGTGTGCATCCGCCAAAAACAAAATTCCCTCGGGACAACAATATCAAAGTCGATATCAAACAAGAGCTTGCCGAATTCAAGAACGAAGTCATGAAGAATTTGAAAGACGACCTTGCGGATTTTAAAGAAGATATTCTTCAAAAACTGCTAAATCAAAACACGGAGATAGCAGAGGCACAAACACGGATAACTGATCAGGAGTCAGTCTGCTTGGAGAGACGCTTTTGACAGTGCTGAAAGAAAATGCAAAAATGAATGACAAAATTGTTGATTTGGAAAGTCGCTCCAGAAGAAAAAATATTCGGATTTACAATGTTTCTGAAGACAAAGAAGGTGGGGTCTGTCACTGACTTTGTGAGACAACCTTTTAACAAACTCCTGTCCCTGCCGGAGGAAACAGCTGCAAATCCAACAAACGCAAACCCAAACCCGCCACCATGGCCACTCCAAGATCAATAAAAGTGAACTTTCTATAGTTCCACGTCAAATAGCTGAGAACAAGAACTCGTACATTCTCCTGCTCTCAGGAAGGACAGACACCCCCCTCCTCCCCTTCACATCGAAGGGTCCGCAGTGGAAGTGGTTTCCAGCTCAAGTATCTGGACATGCACATCTCCAATGACCTCACCTGGAGCACCAACACTTCCTGCCTTAAACCACAGTGTCTCAAACATAGCACTGTTGACAGAAAAAGACGATTGGAGTTTGAAACAATGTAAAATATTTGGGATTTCAAACCAGAATTACTCAAGATTTCTACAGTAAAAGTGTCTGGAAAAGTCAGTCTGTGTATTTAAAATAGTCTTGAAGAGAATAAAAGGAGCTGATGGCCTGGATTATGGCAAAATCTTAAACTACACTGTCTCAAACATTACATCTCTCTCAGAAAAAAAACGATTGGACTGTGAAAATTGTAAAATATTTGGGATTTCAAACCTGAATAACTCAGATGTTCTACAGTAAAAGTGTCTGGAAATATCAGTCTTTTAGTTAAAATAGTTTGGAAGAGAATCTAAGGAGCTGAAGGCCTGGATTATGGCAAAATCCTAAACAACAGTGTCTCAAACATAGCACTGCTGTCACAAAAAGACGATTTGACTGTGAAAATGTAAAATATTTGTAATTTCAAACCTGAATAACTCAATATATCTAAAGTAAAAGTACCTGGAAATATCAGTCTGTTTAGTTAAAATAGTCTTGAAGAGAATAAAAGGAGCTGAAAGCCTGGATTATCGCAAAATCCTAAATAACAGTGTCTGAAGTCCAGTCCAATCGTCTTTTTCTGATGATTGGACTGGGAAAATTGTAAAATATTTGGGATTTCAAACATGAATTAAAGCCGCAAGCAGCGTTGTATTGCCCGTAGACGCAACCCACCCTCACTTCCCTCACCCCCCTCACCGCCCACCTGTGATCATGGCTATTCAAAGCTGCATTTGCTAACTATACTAATGTTGCTAACTATGCTAATGTGGCTAAAAGTGTTAGCATAGCGATCAGCATCATCAACTGGCTCGGACAAACACATTGTTCCATTCGGGAGAGCTATATGTCTTAAGTTGATAAAAAAAACACTTTTTTCAAAATGGCTGCTTTTCTGTTACATAGCAACCATTTTATGTTTTGGTCGTCACGGGATGACGAACATATCTACGTCAGTTTCAGACAGAAGTAAAGTTTTTGTCATCCTTAGCAACAGTGGTTATATGCTAACCACGCCCACATTCCTTATATGTCCATATCCAGTGATTTTCATTATGTTCAGTTCCTCACATGAATGCATGCATTCAAATTTCACACTATTTCATTGAAAAACATAGGAGTTATAGCGCCACTTTGCTAGCTCGCCACGCGCACACCATTCAATACCTACAACTTCTAATTCCAACATTTCTTCCACAGTAGCTTGCCATTGATGCCCAAAGATTCGAGATGATCAATGAAAAGTCCAACAACAAGTTTTCGTTTGAATACGGTGGTAAAGGTGTTTTTTATAGAAAGTTCAAGATGGCGGCCTTTTCCCGAGGTCAAAGTTCGATGGAACTCCAGAGATGATTGTAGGGACATGCGAGTCAGATTTTATGAAAATCGCTCGAAAAAAAAGTTCATTTTTCCATATAGGGTTAAAATGCAAAAATCTTAAAATGGCAGATTTTGGCACGAAATGGCCGCCAAACCGTAGGTCATGTCGCCATCCCATTGTGAATTCAAAATTCGTTTGGATATACCCCAGAAAGGTATCTGGGTTTCGTTAGCCGATTAAAAAAAAAAAAAAAATCTGATTTTTTTTTTTTTTTAGCCGCGTCAGCACTTTTTTTTGTGATTGTTTACCACGCCCACATTCCATGGAGACAGGTCAACACAACGCACCGCGCTAAGGAGAAGCTGACAAATTTCAGAAGAGTTTTAGAGTGAAGATGAGTGGTCTTTTAATTTCTTATAAATGGATAACGTTATTTAACCGAAGTAAAGAGAGGGGAGGAGAAAAAATGGGGATCTCCTTTTTCTTTTTTGTTGAGCACCCTCTTTTTTTTTGTTCAGGCTGAGTATACGAGGTGATCCACATTAAGACACGAAATGTTGGACAATTCCAACGTAGGTTTCACTAGGGAGGGGCCCAAGCAGAAATTGGCACTTTACCGTGTATCCACCCACAGGAACCCAAAAAGATGCAAATCCTACGGGTGGAAGCCACATTGTTCAGTGTTTTTTTGTTGTAAAGTAGTTCAGGTTTATATTCTGTATTGAATTGCCTTACAAACATCTCAATATTCATGGTAATGGATGGAATTAAGATACTGTCGTTAAATGTCTAACAGTCTAAATAACCAATAAAACGGAAACAAAATTGTGCTGCTTTTAAGAAGGATAAAACACAAATATTATACCTTCAGGAAACCCATCAAGACAAGAAAATAAGGAACTAAAGAAATTTGATTATACTGAATCTTTTATCATTCTTTCAACATGGTTGCAGAAGAGGGGTAGCTATACCCCTTGTGCTATCTTAGATGACCCCCCCCCCCTTCCATTGATGGGTTGGGAAATTGCCCTCATTAACTGATCTAAAAACATTTTCCATCTCCAGGATATCAGCTCTGTGTTCATCCAAACAAACCCTGATTAAACACTGAGTAGTTAGGAATATGAAAGATCACAAAATACTTTTTTTCTTTGTATTTATTTGATTCTATTAAAGACATTTTGATAAGAATGGCGGTGTGATGGCAGCATACCCTGCCACACCCACAAACAACATGGCGGTAACCTCCCCTCAGCATTGCACACTTTCTTTTTAATTTTATTATTTCAGATTCTTTATTCTTAAATAAATGCACACATTTCATTGAGTTAAATAAAAACATTCATTATCTATTTTCAATAATTTCTAGCACATGTACATTTGTTTAGTTTATTTTATTTTGGTTTGTTTAATTAATGGGCCTGTTTTTGAGTTGCCAGTGCTGAGGGTGCTACTGGTCTCTCCGGGTGTGGCTGAGGTTCTACTGCTGGAGCTGTGCTGTGAGGACTGGCAAAGGAGGAGGTCAAGTCTTCACAGCCTTTAAATACTCCAGTCAGACAATTGGGCAGGCGCCATCTACAGGAACCTCCAGGGGAGAAATCAATGGACTTATTTAATGTTTATTTGCTTTGCTTCTGTTGGTCATTATTCATTTTGTTCAGCTTTTGATGCTTTTCTCTTCCACTAGGGGACAAAGTGTTGTGTTTAGTCTTGTCTTTATAGTCTTTGTTAAATGTTTGTGTAGTCATGTTAGTTCCCCCCATGTTTCTCAAGTGGTCTGATCAGCCACTATATATGTTCCCCTGTTGTGTCTTTGGTTAGGTCAGTTTGTTTCTGTTACTTGGTCTGTTCAGTTGGTTAAGTTAAAGTTATTGCCTGAGTTAATTATGTTTCTGTTGACCTCTTTTACGGGCCCAGTTTGTTCATCTTTTTACATTTTTTGAGAAAAATTAAAACTTTCATTTTTGATAAACTTCTGTTGTCCTCTTTGGCCGCTCGATCCCTCACAGGCGGTACGGTGTTTTAGCCGCAGCTTCAGCTCTGTTTTAAGAAAAGTCCCGCCCCTTTAACTGTCTCCACCAATCATTCTTGGAGTCTTAATCACATGTCATCAGTCTGACCAATCAGAAGTGGTTAAAGTCTTCACTTCCTTGTTTCAATTCTGCTCATAAAGTCTCTCAGTTCCAACAGAAATACCAGCCAAAGCCCGTCTTTAGCGGTGTAGCTTTCCACAGAATCTGGTATCAGACCGTGGAACAAGTGAACAAAACAATGAAGCTCAGACACACTTGTCTGTCTGCGGTCGGGGGATTTTTCCACTACATCTCCCATGATGCATTGGGTAAAAGTGACAGCGTCTTAGCGCACAATGAGTCTCTCCCTTTAACATCTTAAAACAACAACGAACACACATCAAAGAGCTTTTGAATCTTTTAACTTAATTTTTATTACATCTTTTAGAAAAAACAGCTGCAGTTTCCAGCTTTTTCTGCCACAATTATCACAAAAATGCATGTGAGATTGTGGAGGGACTGTAGATCAATACAGACTATGAGATTTTCCTTTTTTTGTTTTTTTGGATGCTGGTGTGCCACGGGATTTTTGTCAAGGTTAAAGTGTGCAGTGGCTCAAAAAAGGTTGAAAAACACTGATCTAGATGACCCAACTCCCAATGTTAAAGTGCCTAGGATAGCACAAGGGGTACTTATCCAGATTATGATAAAATTTTAATATTTCAACCACATCTAGGATAAAGAAGTGAGATATATTCTTGTAAAAGGAAGGCTGGAAAACGAAATGGTCTCGATGGTCAATGTCTATTAGTGGAAAACAATTCTTTAAATATCTGTTTGACATTGTAACCCAGGAAATAGAAGGTGTATTAATATGTGGTGGTGATTTTAATATTGTCCTGGATAGTAAATTAGACACAACAAATAGAAAGAAACATACTGACCATCGCACTAAAACTGTTATACAAAACACTTAAGAGAATTTCGGTTTGTTGATGTATGGAGGTCACTACATCCGCTCAAAAGAGACTACACATACTACTCTGTTCCCCATAACACTTATTCAAAAATCGATTATTTCTTTATTAACAGTGAAGAAGCATATCGGGTAAAGAAATGTGAAATTCAAGGAGCAGAATTTTCCGACCTTGGTGCAATTTATCTGGAAATAGGGATGAATAGTCAAACAAAATGGAGACTAAACACGGGAATATTGAATAACAAAAACACAGTTGAGGAGCTGAAGAAAGATATAAACTTGCAGTTTATAAGCAACCAAACTGTGCAGATGTACATCAAATGAAAGATAGACTTGCCAACAATTGGAGAAGTACAGAATTTAAAATTAACCTCCCCAATCACAAAGCTGGAAATAGAGAAAGCAATGGGTAGACTCAAATCTAACAAATCCCCTTGTAGTAATGGCTCACCAACGGAATGGTATAAAACCCTTAGTGAACATCTTCTCCTGCTTCTGGAACAAACATTTATTTATACACTTGAACATGGAGAAACTCCTCCGTCATGGAAAGAAGCGGTGATAGCAGTAATCTAAAAAAAAAGCAATAGCCAAACCTGCTCGGACTACCGTCCCATATCCTTTCTTAACGTAGATCATAAACTTTATACCTCAATTATTTCCAAACGATATGAATTCTTTATTATTGACATTATTGATGAAGACCATACAGGTTTAATCAAGAGGCGTCAAACCCAAGATAATATAAGAACGCTGTATGTTATTGACCATATCCAAAGAAACAACACAAGTGCAGTCCTCATAGGTCTCGATGCAGAAGAAGCATTTGATAGCGTGAATTGGTCCTTTTTATATTTAGTACTCGAAAAATTTGGTTTCAATACAAAAGCTGTTAAGTGTACTAAAATACTTTACCAAAATCCCACATCAAGAATGAAAATAAATGGCAGCCTCACTAAAAGTATAAGTTTAGAAGGATTTACAAGACAAGGCTGCTGTCTGTCCCCAACGCTGTTTGCATTATTTATCGAACCTTTAGCACAAGCAATCAGGGAAACCAAGACCTCAAAGGAGTTAAGATTGGGGGAGAAGAACACATTATTGGACTTTTTGCCGACGATGTAATTTGTTTTCTAGAACAGCCAGAGACAGAAATCCCAGTCTTGATTGACCAGTTGGAAGCATTTGGTCTTTGCTCTGGATATAAACTTAACTTGGCTAAGACACAAGTTTGAACATTTAATTCCTCACTATCTAATAACATAAAACTGACATACAATCTGAATTGGGGGAAAAACAAATCAACATTTCTTGGGGTGACGTTAACAAGAACTCTGGAAGATCTATAAGATGGCAATTACACCAAACTAAATAGGGGAATAAAAAATGATCTTGACAGGTGGAATGTTCTTTCATTGGATATGGGTTTTGGATAGAGACCATAAAGGTGAGTGTCATGCCCCGACTCTTGTACTTATTCCAATCCCTGCCTGTTGAAATAACAGAGAATTAATACCATTATTTCCAGATATACTGTATTTTGAGTGGATGTAGACCAAGAATTAAATTTGATACTTTACAATTAAGTAAAGGCAAAGGAGGCATGGCACTACCAAATCTTAGGGAATACTTCCATGCTGCACAGCTTTGACCTGTAATCTGTTGGTATGATGACAAGTATATATCGAAATGAAAAAATGTGGAGCAATTTATACAGGACAGGAAAATTTAAAGTTTTATTGGAGATAGACAAGAATCCTTGAATATAATTAGCCAAGTGGGAAAGGTTAGCAGAAATGGGGAAAAATTGTGGTGGAAATACATGCGATGGAATTGTTGAATAATAGGATAAGAACTCAAGAAGATCTTTGCAAAAAAGATGGGAGAAATTGACTAACTACAAAAAGACATTATAAGGGCTTATACATGGACAATGTCATTACAAATCTATAGAGCCAAGGCAACCCAAGGCATTTCTTTTTTTTTTTTTTTTTGCTTTGTAAACCTGTTTTTACTGTTCCTTTTGCTTTTTTGTTGTATGTTTTAACTGATTTTAAAAGGCAATAAAAAGAAAGTTAAAAAAAAGGGGATTAAGAAAGTGACTTTAAAATCTCTTCCTAGAATTATGATTTACCTTTGAATTTACAATTCATTCATTCCTTCATTCATTCAGCCATTCATTTATCTTCTTAACCGTTTTGTCCCTTTCGGGGTCGCGGGGCTGCCGGAGCCTATCCTGGCCACTTGTGGGCGAAGGCAGGGGACACCCTGGACAGATCGCCAGTCTGTCGCAGGGCTGAAATGACAATTGTAAAGATAATTGAACCTTATTGGATTAAACAGTACAATCTATATAGCCTTACCTACTTACTACTGGCCATCTTGAAAAGAGGTCTTTGATCATTTTATTTATTGTAACAGATCAAATCTTCTGGGTTGTTAAGGAAACAAAGGAAATATTGACAACTTATTTAAAAACCTATTGTAATCACCATAAAGCTGTCTAGTAATGAATGCAAACCTTTGTTTTATGTAAAATATATACCAGGTGTTAGTGAATAAGTATTTACTCCTACATGCTGTAGGTTAAAAAAGAAGGATCTGTTTAACACTGTCACACTATAATTTAAAATATTCAAGACCAATAAAGTATTAATCCTTTTATATTGTCACTTAAGGTTTATTCCCCTTTGTATTTTTAAGCATATAAATCATTTATTGTCTCTTGACTATATAATTAAAACTTATTACGTTCATCGTGATGAATTATATTGCATTAATTGATCACTTGGACCAACAACAGGTTGAATGTGATTGTTATACAATTCTTAAACATGTGAAAGATTGGAAATTGAGGATCATCCACCTGCAGGAACCCGTAGTCTTTGCAGTCACGGTCATCTCATTAAGGTTGAGAGGCCCAGACATGGTACATGCTACTCAGTGACTTGTGTTAGAGTCTACTCTGAGCTGGATTTGTTATAAAGCAGATCACTGTGACTAAAGAGATTTTGAGGAGAAATGCTGTGAGGAAATCCTTTGCCTCTGTTTTCAAGCTGAATGCCCAATTAGTTGATCTTTGTTTGCCTTTACTACATATCCATTCTTAACATTTAAAGGTTCATGAAACAAAACAGATACATATCATTTATCCAAGTTTAAAGTTAAAGAAATTGTCTAAAGCAGAGAAGTATGCAAGATTGTTTTTCTTCTAAAATTTGGCACAGTTTCCTGTTAAAATTCTACAAATCTTAGACAGACAGACAGACGAGACTTTAATTTGTCATTTCCACATGTACAAAGAATGCTCTTAGGTCAGTTCATCATTCATCTATGAAAAGAATCAACCCGTATTGTAACAGTAGAATCTGTCCAACATAAGAGGCCATCTGTTTGCTCAGCCGCCGGAGAGAACAAGTTAAAAAAAATAACAAAATCATTTATAGTCTTATTATTTACAGTTTAGTTGCAACTAATAAACACTGCATTGTTCAGTCATTTAAACATCCATGTATTTGCCACTGATAGATAAAAAGTGCTTTATTTAGTCATTAAAATAATAAATTAAAACTAATTTATGTAAAACTACAAAAAGGTGCATCAGTCAATAACATAAATTTACAATTAGAAAATCGTTTTTAAAAGAATTAAAATTAGTATAGTAAATAAATAAATGAACTATTTTATTTTTGACTTCTAACCTGATGAAAGAGTGTAGGAAGACCAGAGTGTTTTCAGGCAAAGTGGTTCCCATTGAAGCATTTTGAGCAATTAATCCATTAAGACCCAGTTGATCCTTAAAGTCTCATGGAGAGTGGGACTGCAAAGAGTTTCCATGGAGTTTAAAGTTGAGGTGGGGGACAGCAGTTGGTGCAACAGTGGACTTTGCAGATGCAGCTAAAGCTTTTACAGCAAAGCAGTTCATTCATGTTATGACAGTAAAAAACTGATCTAAAACAATTTAATGAAAACATCCACTTTATTATTTATGTAAATATAAAAATGAAAGTTTCCAAAAAAAACGTTTACTTTTAGTCGTTTAGATTATTGCAATGCCCTGCTCTCTTGTTTACCTCAAAAGTCTCTTTATTACAGAACTCTGCGGCACGAGTTCTAACGAGGACCAGAGGACAGGAACACATTACACCCATTATTAAATGGCTGCATTGGCTCCCTGTGCATTTCAGGATTGATTTTAAGATTCTTTTAATGGTTTATAACTGTTTTTATGGTCTTGGACCTTCTTATTTAAATGATCTACCTTTAAAGTATGAACCCTCGTAGACCCTGATGTTGGTCCAGGGCTGGACCTTTAATTGTCCCTAAGGTGAGGCTTCATTCTGCCATCACGGTCCTCGCCTCTGGAACAGTCTGCCGGAGAACCTCAGGGCCGCAGAGACTGTAGAGGTTTTTAAGAAGAGGCTCAAGACCCACATTAGCTTTTAGTTGATTTTAACAGCTTTTTTATTCTATTAGTTTTAATACATATTGTTTTATGTATTTAATTTTATGTCATACATTTAATCATCTCAGTTTTATATTTTATTTACATCTTCTGTTTTTAATTTTACCATCTTGTCATGATTTTAGCCCCAGTGTTTCTTGAGGGGATCTTTTCTGCCAGGACTTGCCGGCTTGGTCGGTGGCCGTTGCTGCAGTTGTTGCCCTTGATGGGGCAGCTGGAGTTTAACATCACAGCCTCACGGCTTTGAAGTGGACGCCGTTGCTGTCCCGGTGTGGGTGGGCGCTGTGGCAATGTTCTTATGGCCCAGCGGGCTCCTGGTATGAATGGATTCCCAAATACAATACAAGCCTTACATTTCTTTTAGAAGTTACTTTTATTAGTATTCATTGTGTGTGGGGTCATTGGTTTTGTGTTAATGGAGGGGAATGGGAAGGGTGTGTTGGGTTTATATTGTAATATTGTGTTTTTGTTTTAAATGTTAAAGCGCTTCGAGTTGCGCAGTGTATGAGAGAAGCGTTTCGTAAATAAAATTTCATTTGATTTGATTAGATTTGATGGGCGGGCCAAATTTTTCCTGCGCTCCTCCAATTCTGATGCATCCACTTGAAGACAAATAGATTCATTCGTGTCTTCAGTTTCATGTCTGAGTTGGCATCTGTCTCCAAACTATACGGCTGGATAGCTCAGATAATGCTCACTGTGTTTTTCTTTTTCTTTTTTTTGCTTTGATAATGTTAACTTGGGGTTGTAAAGAGCTGTAAGCTAGCGGGAGAGAGTGTCAACATAGGAATTTTGGGATTTTAACATAGGTGTACTTCCATGCCAGTTGTTCCACCCACAAGTCAGAGGTAAATTTCAGATGAAATCCTACTGCACTGCAGAAACTATAGCTGCATTTCCATCAACTATGAAATTGAGTAAATTGGATTTGCAATGAGAAATCTGCCTAATGGAAACATGATAATTTCGAAAAAAAAATCACATTTATCAAAAGAAAGTTTTTGCACTTGGAGGAGGTGGTTTTTGGTCTGTACATACAGCACAGACCAAAAGTTTGGACATATCTTCTCATTCAAAGAGTTTTCTTTATTTTCATGATAATGAAAAGTGTAGATTCACACTTAAGGCATCAAAACTATGAATTAACACGTATGGAATTATAAACAAAAACTGAAAATATGTCATATTGTAGGTTCTTCATAGTAGCCAGCTTTTGATTTGATTACTGCTTTGCACACTCTCTTGATGAGCTTCAAGATGTAGTCACCTGAAATGGTCTTCACTTCACAGGTGTGCCCTGTCAGGTTTAATAAGTGTGATTTCTTGCCCTTTAACCCTTGTGCTATCCTAGGCACTTTAACATTGGGAGTTGGGTCATTTAGACCCACTACACAGTGGACTGAACCTTTTTTCTTCAATGATTTGTGATCTTCACTGGTGTCCATGGATTACATGAAATCATCTTCGACTTTATCCACCTTTGTAATGGTAGGGAGAACACGTCAATGCAGAAGTCAGGTGGATACACAGCTGATAGTCCTACTGAATAGACTGTTAGAATTTGGATTATGGCAAGAAAAAAGCAGCTAAGTACAGAAAAACGAGTGGCCATCATTACTTTAAGAAATGAAGGTCAATCAGTCCAAAAAATTGGGAAACTTGGAACGTGTCTCCAAGTTCAGTCACAAAAACCATCAGGCGCTACAAAGAAACTGGCTCACATGCAGACCCCCCCAGGAGAGGAAGTCCAAGAGTCACCTTTGCTGCGGAGGATAAGTTCATCCGAGTCAGCAGCCTCAGAAATGGCAGGTTAACAGCAGCTCAGATTAGAGAGCAGGTCAATGGCACACAGAGTTCTAGCAGCAGAAACATCTCTACAACAACTGTTAAAGGAGACTGTGTCAATCAGGGCTTCATGGTAGAATATCTGCTAGGAAACCACTGCTAAAGAAAGGCAACAAGCAGAAGAGACTTGTTTGGGCTAAAGAACATGAGGACTGGACATTAGACCAGTGGAAATCTGTGCTTTGGTCTGATGAGTCCAAATGTGAGACTTTTGGTTCCAACTACTGTCTCTTTGTGCAACGCAGAAAAGGTGAACGGATGGACTCTACATGCCTGGTACCCACCATGAAGCATGGAGGAGGAGGTGTGATGGTGTGGGGATGCTTTGCTGGTGACACTGTTGGGGATTTATGTCAAATTGAAGGCATACTGAACCAGCATGGCTACCACAGCATCTTGCAGCAGCATGCTATTCCATCCAGTTTGCGTTTAGTTGGACCATCATTTATTTTTCGACAGGACAATGACCCCAAACACACCTCCAGGCTGTGTAAGGGCTATTTGACCAAGGAGAGTGATGGGGGGCTGCACCAGATGACATGGCCTCCAAAGTCACCGGACCTGAACCCAGTCGAGATAGCGGTTTGAATTTTGCTGCGGGCGGGAATGGGCGGCTAAAAAAAATACCGCGGGATATAGGGAGATTGCCTTGCGACATGATGGAGAAGATGTCAACAGATGATGTAGAAAAGAACCTCAAACAAGGTATTTACAGCAGCGGTCCCCAACCCCCGGGTCACGGACCGGTACCAGTCCATGGGTCATTTGGTACCGGGCCGCACAGAAAAAATAAAATAACTTACATTACTTTTGTTTTATTTATTTCGGAATCTGAAAGATGTTGTATTTTGAAAAATTTCCCATTTCTCTGTTACAATTGGCTCATCTTGGTCACGTGATAGGATACCACTACAATAAAACCCAAGAGCAAAATAAATAAAAAAACAAATGTCTTTGCATAGTTTCTTTGCCAAGGGGAAAAGACCCAGCCAGGAGACAGAAGAGGGGCATTCGACTTTCAAAAGAAGAAAGCTATATTTAATAGACAGTATCAAAATACGGATTTATCCCAACGGGATATTCCCATGCACCATTCAGCATTGTGGTGAGTCGGATTTTCCATGCACTTATTTTGAAGGCATGTTTAAATGTTATAATAGCGACCAGAGAGTGTTGCGAGCAGAGAGGCCGTTACTTATGTCATAATTTCGTGTTTATTGTTATGTTTAGAAAATACCACAGTTTTCATGCAAGTCATATTATTTTGTTGTACTGTAGTGTCGGTCACGTGCACGTTTGGTCTGCTGTCGGAGTTCCACAGGCTGCAGGGGTTACTGTCGGAGCTGGCAGCACAGGGAATTAAATCAATCCCCTTTGCCTGCTTTGGTCAAAATAGGGATGAGCGGGTGTTTCTTTTTGCCTACGGGTCCTTTTATCTGACAGTTGTGTTGTTTCACCCTTAGTTATTTCTTCCTGTTGTGTTTACTTCTTTTTAGCACCATGAGTGTGGGAAGGGGAGAGGATGATGAAACCTGTGCGATGTATAATGTTTTGAATCTCATAATAAAAGCTCAGAGTACGTCTTATCACGTGTCTATGCCTTTATTGTAGCGTTGCTACAGCGTGTGTCCGCCACATATAACATACCGGTCGGTGATCAATTTTGCCAGACATCAAACCGCACCCCAGCGCACTGCAGCCCTTCTTGTAGACTGCCTCAGTGTTTGTGGACCAGTCCAGTTTATCGTCCAGATGGACACCCAGGAACTTGTAGGACGAGACAATTTCTACATCCGTCCCACCGATACAGACTGGCGAGGGCTAGACTTTCTCCTACTAAAGTCAATCACCATCTCTTTAGTCTTGGCCACGTTCAGCTGCAGGTAATTTTCCCCAGACCACCTGACGAAACGCTCCACGAGGCTCCTGTACTCCTCTTCCCGTCCATTTTCCACACACCCGACCACAGCTGTGCCATCAGAGTAATTCTGGAGGTGACAAAGCTCAGAGTGGTACTGGAGGTAACCTGTGTAGGTGGTAAATAGGAAGGAGGACAGCACGGTTCCCTGAGGGGCTCCTGTGTTGCTTATCAGGGTGTCTGACACACAGCTCTGCAGTCTCACAAACTGTGATCGACCTGTCAGGTAGTCCTCAATCCTCAATCCACCAGACCAGGGGGGCATCCACCTGCTTCTTCACTAACCTTTCCCTCATCATTCTCAGCTGACATATTTTCAGTTGTTTCACACGTTTTTGTTATATATATATAATTCCACATGTGTTAATTCACAGTTTTGATGCCTTCAGTGTGAATCTACAATTTTCATAGTCATGAAAATAAAGAAAACTCTTTGAATGAGAACATTTAGTCTTTCTTATAATGTATTTAATTGATGTTTTGAGGTTTTTAAGTTAACAATTTTTAACACCTGTCCGGGGACTACAGATTATGAATACCCTTTGGGCTAATTCTGGCGCATTGCAGCCATTCTTTCAGTGTGCACTGTCCCTGGTAATACACACAGACAGAAAACAGATACAGGTTTCCGCACTTACTTCACACAATGTTCATGTATAATTGTCATGATTTGAATTTGTTGTCTTTGTTCTGTCTTGTTTCTGTTTCCTGTTTTATTTTGAAAGTCTCCTGTCTTGTCTGTTTTCTTGAGTTTACTTCCTTTGGTCCCCATCAGCCCTGATCGTGTCCACCTGTGTCTTGTCTGCCCTGTCTGTATTTAAGTCTTGTCTCTGCCTTCCTCCTGTGTTGGTCCATTAGTTAACTCAGTCTTGGTGTTCATGTCTTGCCGTCAAGTCCCTTGTTCCTCGCCACGCCACACCCTGATCCTTGCCTCCTGCCTCTGCATCTGGGTCCAACCGGCTCTCGAGCCACCCACCACACCGTGACAATAATAAGACCAAGTGAAAGCATAATCAAAAAGGACAAAAATATAGTAAAATGCGTGATAAGTATAAAAGTATCATAAAATATGTAATCGTTCCACAACATAGATATTGTTTACTATAAAAGGCTTAACCCTTGTGCTATCTTAGATGACCCCCCCCCTTCCATTGACGTGTTCTCCCTACCATGACAAAGGTGGATAAAGGTGGAAAGATTTCATGTAATCCATGGACACCAGTGAAGATCACAAATCATTGAAGAAAAAAGGTTCAGAGCACTGTCTATTGGGTCTAGATGACCCCACTCCCACATTTACAAATGCTAAATTACAAATGTGTCAGAAGATTCATAACCCCTGTTGTAAAAGTAAAATATGTCCAACACAAAAGGCCTTCAGCTCTCATTTGTTTGCTCAGCTGTTGGACAGGACAAGTAAAAATTAAAAAAAGGAATCGTTTTTATACCTTTTTTTTCTCTCCAAAAGACCTGACATTAAAATTTACTTGAAACAGCTTAGAGAAAAATTATGTTTTAACATATGTTCAAGTTTTCTTATGCATATTTTATCTCTGCATGATCTAATATGTTAAATAGAATCTAGGCTCTGGAAGGGGAATGTTGTCACAGCTTTCTTTTCCAGTTTCCGTCCTTAAACACCAGAGGGCAGTCTTGTAAAACCTTTAAAATGAAGGCCTTCATTGTCTTCTGTCTTGGTTTTATATGAAGACCTACTTACAACATTGATTGTATGTATTTCCTTTTTACCTTAGGATATTGAGATTTTTTCTATGAGCATAAATACAAGCACTTGACATCTACAAAATGCAAAGAAGCAAGAGAAGACAACACTGGCAAATGCTTTAGTCCTATCTCTACCTAAATATTTGCAGTAGATGAGAACAATATTCCAGCAAACGTACTGTCAGAGTTTATGAGAACAAAGTTAAATTTAATTTGTAAAATAAAATAAGTCATAATTTTTACTTGGCTTTGTGTCTAACAAAATAAAATGTAAAACTCAAATGAGAAAACAGGTAAAAGCTAATAAAAATACAGCCCTTTACTGTTAATCATTCATTCATTCATCTTCTAATCCATTTAGTCCCTTTTGGGGTCACGGAACTGCTGGAGCCTTAAGCAGTCGCTTAGTTTACGATTTTATTTTGTATAATTATCTGATAATTTTTTACTTTTTGCTTTGCTTACATGCACCGGAATAAAATCTTAAAAATGTTTTGCAGTTTTGTTAGATAAGAATACAGTTATGTTATAAACTTAATTTTAGCTCAAACTTCTGTAAACCTGTTGTATAGTAAAAGTAACCATTGTGGGTCTCTTCACTCCGTGCCGTGGCTTTAAGGAGGACTTAGTCGAAGTATAAATAACCAATCCCAAACACATGCCCCACACTTAATTAATTATTAATAATAATAATAATGGATTCGATTTATCAGTGCTTTTCAAGACACTCAAAGCGCTTACAATGTGTCCATTTTTCATCCACTCCTCATTCGATGACAGAGGCGTGGCTGCCAGTTCACGCCTGCGGCCCCTCTGACCTTCACCAGGACATTCATACACATTCGCACACAAGTGGAGACACACTGGAGGCAGGGAGGGTGCCCAAGGACACCATGGTGGTTGGCTGGGGGGGAACGGGAATCAAACCGTTGAACCTTTGATCATTGGACGACCTGCTCAACCGCCTGAGCCACGGCTGCCCACAACCAAAAAGTTTATGTGCTGCATCCATATTCATTGTTATCTAAATATTGATAGCAGTATTGTTTTTTTTTACATTAGTATTTTGAAAAGGGCAAAAAACAATGATTGTTGCTTAACTGTATATTAATCTATGACATATAAATGATTGTTTTTATAATCTGCAAATTTCTTTATCCTCCCCTTTAAAAGTTAATTTAAAGAATTTTTTAACTAAATTTCTGTTTTGTTCTCATCAGCTGGAACATTGGAGCTTTTATTGAACTTGAACTTGTAATAGTTTCCGTAAAAAGCCAAGAACTAGGGCTGCTATTCCATAACCCAACATTTTTAACAAATCCTAATTTAATAGACATGTTTCTAATAGAATTAAAAGCTCTCATGGTACAAAAGTCTATCTTTAAACAAGCCACTTTTACATATCCAGTGGGTGATGGAAGGTGAATGTAACAGCTTGAACAGACACACTTCTTCTGTTCCAACTGCATGACTAATTGTTAAAGAACCATAGCAACCTGTCTGCATCCCTTTAAGACCTGGAAACAATTCATGCAAAAAGAAGCGTGTTGTAAAGGCAGACACAGCTGTGGTGGAAGAAGGGGGTAGTCTGAAGGTGCAGTGGCAGGTTAGAGGTGCATTATGCGGACTAAAAGAGCACTTAACTGTGCCGAGGGGGGCTGGTGTGAGTGAGGGAACAAAACTGCCTGCAATAATAACACAAAAGCAGACAAAATGGCATTTCTCTGCTGTTCAGACCGTTTATGGTAAGAGTTTTTTTGCAAGACAGATGACATAAAGTCATCTAGGCTCACACTGCTTTTGCTTAACATGGCTGTCAGCACAGTTCCTGGCTTTTTTACTGGACACAGATAATTTAAGAAATATGAGATGCAAGTGCACTGCTGGCAAAGGGTTCTTGGCCAAGCTAGCCCCAATCTGGCCTGTGACAGACAGTTCTACTCGTCCCCATGTGAATGTCTACTGCTTGTATTGGCTCCCCTCCAAGACATAACTCCATTAATCAGTCCAATTTCCCAGTGGGCAGTGGTTTATTTCCGTCATCAAATGCCAGATAAAATCTTTAGACACTGCATATTAGGGAACAATCCCTACAAATAGCTGATAGTGTTAACCAGTCACACGCTGTGCCGAGACATCTCTCTGCTCTAATTTGAAAGGAAGTGAGGTGATAATGCGATGTGTCATCCTTTTGTGGGCATGCATTAATGGCACCAGCCAAGATGGCAATTGACAGCAAATCAACTTCTTCCAGCAGGAAAAAAAGAGAGGAGGATAGAGAAGTTGGGTAGGAGGAGAGCTAAAGAACATTGACTGGCAAACTGCAGAGCCACAGCAGCCTTTAATCTATTATTTCTTCTGATGGGAAAGCTTTAATGCAACTCAGCCAGAGATGGTGAATGTATTACACTCTCTTGTCCATACTGCTCCTCTCCCTCCCCCCCTTTTCCTCATTAATTACTTATATTGGTGGGGGGCTTGATGTGTACAAATAATTTAAATGAGAAAGTTATTATTTTAGCTGTGTGTACATGTGGTTGTCTTCCTACAGCTACCTCATCACAAGGACATTGGTTCATGGAGCTGTGTTCACTTTTTTCAGTACACACTGGCTTTTTATTTCCCTATGAGAGGCATTTTTATAATAGGCAATTGTTTCTCCATGACAACAAATGCTCAGACTTCAGTCAATAACAGAATGAACGAGTAATCCAGCGCACATTTCATCACACAGCTGCCCTCACTGCTTTCACTATATACAATCACTGACTGGCAGGATTTTGCATTTCCAAATGAAAGTAATATGCTCAGGTCTTGCCCCTAATTTGTACATATATTTTTCTGTGTTTGCGCAAAAGCAGATAGAAAGTTTGGCAGAGATGCACTTCCATGGAAGCTCGACATGAAGAAAGGCAACAGCTGTTCATTTGATGCCACATCCACCTTTGCCGACCCCATTTCTGTTTGTGCAGCGGCTGCGACTGAAAAGGAATTAGTTGCATTACTCGCTCCCTGCCGTGGCCAGTCTAGCTGTGATTCTGCTCAGATTCTGTCCATTATTGTGGCCCCTCTGTCTGATTAGCCTCAACACACTCTCTAACATGCTAAATCACTGCTTCATTCCGCTGTCAGAAAACTACCCTCACATACAAAACATACGTAGGGGGCTGTAGTTTTGCCAGTAAAACCTCTTTTTGTTATTTCTCTATACAATCCCATCCCGTATCCTTTCTTTCAGTCACTAAGAAATGGAAATCCTAATTTTAAATAGAGTAATCAAATGGACCAAATAGATATTTTAATTGGAAAAAAGAAACACTAAACAACAAAATGTTTGCAGCTTCTGTTTCTATTGCATGTCTAGATTATCACGTCTTCTTTCTTTCACATTTACTGAGAGAAAAGCAGAGATTCATTGTCAAAATCTTTGGTGATTCTCAAATAATATTTACCAGCAAATCTGATTGGATATTGCCCACACATACAGGTCAGCACTTTTGAATAAATAAAAACACCCAAGCCATTGTGACACTTATAGTTAAAATAAAAATTGAGGCATATCCTTTATGTCACCCATTTTTCTTGTCTGATAAATGCAAACATAATAATGAAAATCTTCTGAAGGCGGTACACAAAGGCTAGTCTGGGTATTTGTTTTCTTTAGTAAAGGTATCCGAACTGCTTTCTATTCAGATGATCACAAAAACCTTTCACAGAAATTTCCACTGAATCAGGATTTTCAGATGAGAATTTGTCAGAGGAAAAGTCATACTTAAAAAAAAGAATTCTCCATTGGCATAAAGTTTTAAATAATCAAACTTCCTTATATCCTTCAGAATTGGCAGCTGGAGTCTTGAGTGACGGGCTCTTCTGTTGTGAGACCTCCCCTTTCTATAAAAAGGATACCCAAAAGCTGAAACGGACCCTTCAGTTATTTACATTTTTATTTAAAATGATATTTTATAGAGTTTGGATTTTTTTATGTCGTAACATTATCTTCAGTGTTTTCTAGCTGTGCTGTGATTTTATTAAAAAAATAATCAACAATTCTTTTTGTTTTTCTTTCTTTTGCTTTTGTTTAATTTTTTAAATTGTCTTTGAATTTTATGTGAATATTGTTGTTTATGTGTGTTAGCAAAGTGGGAAATATTACTGGGAAAGATTTATTTCCCAGAAAAATGATGGAACAGTGTTCAGGCATTGTTGTCCTTTATTTTTTCTGTCTTTTTGTGGCATAACAACCCTCCCTGGTTTCTTTCTGTAATTTTGTTCTTTAAACAGTCGAGGCAAGAAACAGCCTTATTTAGTTTTGATTGTGGCAGAGCCTTTGTGGTAAAAGGAAAAAGGATTTCCGGTTTTTGGTGCTGCCTTATAGGCTTATGTGCTTAATGAGAGCCAAACAACAGATCTAGTTTGATTAGACAGACTTTTTTTTTCATTGCATACAGTTTGTGCTTATAAGAAATAAACTGGACTAGAATGAAATAGACCACACTGGACTGTAAATAAAATCAAACTAATTTAAATCTAATCAAATTTGAACTGAATGCAACTCGAACAAACATATACAACATAACTACATAAACAAATCTAATTTAAATGCAAAGAAACTTGTAATAAAGCAGCTTTAAGCAGCACAAATAAAGTCTGTAAAGCATTTAAATACATGAACAACCAAAAAGAACAGAAAAAATTTCAATCTCATTATCTGAAAAAATGTTATTCATTTTTATTACAAGTGAATCCATTAACCCTATAATAAACATACATTCTTGTTTAATAACACTAATCAGATGTAAAGACAGTAAAATGTCTATCACAGTTCAGGATTGTGAGCCGTTGCTTTGTCTGTTTGTTGTTTTCAGGGAGAACAAATGAAAGAAGTTCATTTGTTCATTTGAACAGATATTACAAATAAATATTTGGGTGACTTTAACTATATTCTTATAGGTGTAGACAATAAGCACAGAATGCACTTCCCATCTCTGTGTGATGAACAGAAATATATTTTCCTAATATTCAGCTGCAAGTTATATTGATTGGGAGTAAATTAAAACTACCTAATGCAGGGTGTCACTAATCCTTGGAGTCTTTCAAGAATCACCTGGTCGGACAAATGGGTCCTTTTACAGGAGTGTAATATGCTTTAAAATTATTTGATCAAAGGGAGGGGGCAGCCCCTCCAGGTGCCCATACAAAGTGATATAACATGCTGTGAAAGGGTCAATTTGGCCTCCATTTTCCATTGCCTCCTTATCTGCATTTAGGACCATGCTGAGAAGCTCTGTGTGAGCTGAGGTAGGTTTTGAACAGATTTGGCAAATTTCAGTATTTGCTTTCATTTAAGATGCTCTTTCATTAGACAATATATTTGCCATGACTGGCTTTCCTGCACTTTGTGTTGTGGGTTTCTTTACTGTAGTGGGGTTGATTTTTTACACCGTATGCAGAGGGATGAATAGTTGCATTTTTCAAGTAATCCTTTTTCTTTTTTCCTTTGATGTTTATCATTTGTCCATCAATAAGTGATGCCTGCAAGCATGTTAAAAGGGATCTGATCTGGTACTTTGTCACAATCACAGACAATAAAAATAACTCCCCTCTTATAGCAGGTCAGCGCCTCAAATACAGCTTTTGTCTCGCTTCGTCAATGACTAGCAAATGCATCCAAAGGGATTCTGAGGCAGTGGAAAACCAGAATGATTTCTATATTCCCTTAAGTCTTGTCCTTTATCACTGAAAACTAATGATTAGTGTTTAATAGTGGAGAAAGGTGTGCAACACTTTTCCAGAGATTCAGACTCTGCGAAAGGGAGAGTGCTAATTGCTCAGCAATTTGTATGACCTCTGCTTAAGTACATGAAAGCCTTCCGCAAACGTCAGGTAAAATTGCATTTTCAAGTCATATTTTAGCGTGCATGCGGGTGCTCTCCCCAGTAAAGCCACTTGTGAGTGACTCCTCTTTCAGACTCAATTAGGAAGTAGAGTGTGGAACATTTTATGGTAGAATTCAGAGTCAATAAGCATGTAATCAGGACATCCAGTGAATGTAGTAACTGGTGAAGGGGATAATTAAAGAGATTGGCTTATGAACAGCTTAATTACTGACTACTGGCCTCTTCAGGTGTCCTTCCAAGTACGGCTTTGTTCCCTTTTTTGCCATTATGCCCCTGACTAACAGAGTTGCCAACCACAGGAGAGATTCAAGAAATCTGAGGGGTACGCTAATTGGCTATTTACAAATGGAAACAAGACAGCCAATTACTTGAAATGGTGATTAATATTGTACATCTATTTAATAGAGGTCACAGTGTAAATAGGCTTTGCATTGCATCCTTCACGGGGGGGGTTAACAATTTACCTTAATTCAAATATATATCAGCTTAATGTTGTGGTTTTGTAATTATTTTGGAAGTTGCTATTAGTCAAGTAACTTTGTGCATCAGTTAGAAAATGTGGTTCTAAGAAACATCAGACAATTGATTTCTATCCATGCTGTATGACACTGCACCATGTTTTGATCTCCCAAGAAACAATTCATGCAAACATACTTTTTTTTTATATATTCACCAACATTTTCGTTGAAAGATTAGATGCTTTATTGACAGTAGTTACAGATTATTTCTAAATGAGGTTTTTATTGTCATAGATATTTGATTCTGATTGGTGCTGTTATTTATAGAATACTGCTCAAAAGCTCTTTATAATACATGGTGGGCATGTGCCAAACAAACTGAAATAACAATTAGAATTATACTCACTGATTGAAAAAAGATAGTAGAGCATAAAAAATAAAGATAGTCTTGAGCAAAATTTAAAGCACTTTCAAAAGTAAAATGATTAAGTAGATTCTATTTTATAAGAAAAGCAGAAAATAAATGTGGTTTTATCTGTCAGCCCAGCTCTGAGCTGGGTGCTTTTAGACTGTAGTTTGATCCAGACCATTTTATTTTCCAGATCCCCTTCCTGACACAACCCTGTATTTTATCCGGGCTGGGGACCAGCACAGGGGAACCGTAGTTGAGCGCCCTTGTGGCTATATAGTTAGGCAGAAGCATGAAGAGTCTTGCCCAAGGACTTATACTGGATGAGGCTCATCAAGCCTCCCTGGGAACTGAACCCTGAACCCACCGTAAGGTCGGGTACTCCAAACTGCTGTCCGGCTCATAAGCCAAAACCACAGTCAAAGACCTGTCCCCCACCCCAAGGTGAAGGGACATGACCCTCTCGTCTGCTGGGTGAACTCCAAGACTTTGCGGCTGAGCTGGGGACTCACAAGTAAGCCTACACCGGCCTAACGGTGTGGGCCAGCCTCACCATGCACAACTTCAGAATAGTACATCCACACCAAATTCGGTGCTTGTACTACAAAATGCAAGATTATTTTAGGAACTGGCTCCAATATACTGATAATATTAATATTAATAACAATAATAGCATTAATAAGAATAATACATTTTATGAAAAAGTTAAAATGTATATTTACATTATTCAACTTTAATCAAGAAATGGTGGTGCATTTTGGAGAATTTTGTAAGTGAAATATTTATCCCCTTGTTGCATTAATGGCTCCCTTCAGCAGGCCTACATATCCAGGGGGTCAATCAATAAGTGAGTAATTACTTTTTTGCAAGTAAGATATTATCTTTCTTATTAATTCAAATAAAACCACACAAAGGGAATTATGTATTCTGAAAAACCGAATAGATACTTTGACCTCTTTGCACTATGCACTTCAGCATGAGCTTGCATGACCCTTCAACATCAGTTGAATGTTTGCCTTTTTTTTTTGATTAACTGATGGGAAATTATCTACTACAAAACAAAAACTGCCATTGAGAAAATCAAGCTTACACATATGTGTGAGCTTGTAAGACTCTCTTCATGGGAGTGTGTGTCTACTGACACACCATGACCTGGTCTATGTGAAACCAACAAGAGGTTTAAAAGAAAGAAGCATGAGATCACACACATTTAAATAAACTGGATGAGTGCTTCTATTCATGCAGCGCCCACCATGGTGAATGCTAACAAAGAGCAGCTTGTTCTCTTTTACTTGTTCAGTGTTGTACTACAACAGAATCTCTTAGCTCATTGAAGAATTATATTGTTTCTTATGTATTTAAAAAAAAGGTAACACTAAATGACATAAAAACTGAGGTTGTTTTTTTTTTTTAAACTATAACTTTTTATGATGGACATCCTTTGTGGCATCCTTTGTACCCATCTGTTTGCTTAATGACTGCTGGGTTATGGCCCCCAAACAGAGACAGAATTACAAGATCAGGAATATTTTTAAATTGCCACTCACTATCAAAGTGTGCACACGTAATACAAATGATAAGTAGAAAAATAGGGCATGGGAGCTGCTCCTTCTCTTACGTTACTTTGGCTCCCTTTTCTTTGTAATAAGTTGCATTTTTATTTCATTTAGTTTTCAGAGTAATGTCCACCTATATCACATACTAAAATCACCTTATAATATACAGTATATAAAATGACTAAATCTTTATAATCAGCCCTTTAAAGCAAAGAAGGGTAGTTGAAATCCGTAACCTGCCTTGAAACCTGGGTATGTGAGGTAGTGGGCTGTGTTTGTGAAATACTTCCACAGAGAAAAAACAATCATGCAAACTTTCAACAACCAATTCTCCAGCAATAACTGCAGCATAGTTGCATACATATTGATGTACTATGACATTTACCATAAGCACATACTATAATGCAATGCGTCAAGGAAAAAACGGATTTGTATTTTTGGCACATGAACAAGATTAATTTACCCTTTGAGCATAATTTTACAAATGAAGTTTCTCTTTATATTAAACTACTGTATAAATTGTCTCTATTTTAGAAAGAATCAGAAATAATTCTCAACACCTCGGGAAAATACATTAGAAATTTCCTTCTGGCTTTTAATGGGTTTTAATGTGCTTTGTTTCTTGCATTGCAAAATATGAAGATACAGAACAGAAATAGAATATAATCTATTTTAATATCATTGTAAATAGAGTTTTTTATATTTTGCAAAATTCTCTTCAATGGAAGAAAGAACACTGATCATTTGGATTTGCTACTATGATTGAATTTAATTCAATCTAATTTCATTAACAGCAGTGGAATTTGACTCAAGTCGTCATTTTGTTTTTGTGACAAATGGATCTGGAGTGGGAGTCACTCTTTACTGCTCGTTTCCCTGCTGGGCCTGCTGAATTCTCCACATCCAGTTTTTTCTCTACGCTGGCCCTACGGATTAGAAGTTTTTTCCTTCTCTTGGCACAAACAGAGGTGCCATTTTCACTTTTACTTCCATGATCACAGCAGATGGAGCAGCTTTTTGTCGTTTTTCTTTTGATCACTTGTAATGCATCAGTGAGAATTGAGAACCAAATTAGCGACACGTCAGACTAGCTTACCCCAGTGTAGTGACAGCAAGCTAAAGAAAAGGGTAAATGAAGTGTGTGCTGGGGGTTTGTGGTCAGTGGTGTGATGGAGTAGGCGGCATCTGCCCCATACAGATTTGCTTAATTGGGTTTGACTCCCACAATTAACGGGTAATAATGGCCTTTTCAGCCCAGCCACGGTGAAGTTAAATCAGTTGCTCCGCACAGGCGCATGCTGTCAGAAGGTTTATAGCAGAGGGAAGGCAACCAAGTAAGAGGGAAGAGGGAAACAGGGAATTGCCAATGGGCTTCGGTTAAGCAGTGGTTATTGAGTCTTTGATAGGACTCCAGGAAGCCAGAGCCGCAACAATGACAGAATTAATGGGCAAGGCACCACGAGAATGTCAACTTAGCAGGAGGCCACTGTGGCCTTTGAGCTGACTTCTGACACGTCTGTCATTATGATCACTACAACACAACAGGGCTTTCACTTGTTTGCTGCTATATCTTGTCTGTATGTCGTTTTTAACTGTCTATCACATGCATAAAAGAATTTTGATGTAATTTCGGTTATTGATAAGTAGGGGGAAATATATGGCATCAATAGTTGTGGAATGGAAGCAACAAAATACACAAAAGAACCAGCAGATTCAGTTAGGGGATAAAACAACAGCAGAAACAACAATCAGAAAACAATCAGCAAAAAGTGTTATTTATTAGTAAATTCTTAGATAAAATAAACTGTTACTGTTATGTTACACAACTTCACTAAACTCATAATGAGCATTAACAATACATTAAATATGAACAAATAAAATTTGTCATTTTATTTTGCTTTATTTGTCTGCCCCACCTTAAAAGTCAGTTGTGGCTGAAGTTAGCGTCCAGTTTTTAGCCTTCACATTGAGGTTAAAAGGGAAAATCTTCATCACAAAGGCTAAGTTTAAACCAGTCACAAACATTTTACAGAGAATGAAGATTCGATCAAAGAAAGTTGTTTCTGACTTGTGGAAACTTGTAATAAGAGCTTTTATGAATTTTCCAACTGCAAGGCTCAATTATGCAGGCATGTGTTAAAAAACCTTAGCATAGAAAATGTTTCTGTCTTGAAAAATACACAATGAATCAGGATTTATATAAAAAAAAAAGAATTAACAAAAAAAATAAATCTTGTTGCCCTGAAAGATGATCTGAGACCCAGTTGAGCTATCAGTGTTATAATGATGTTCTATGAAAAAAAAAAAAACAGTCATGTTGCTTGTATTGAATTATTTACCAATCCGAAACAACTTCTACATATCAACAACTTTGTTTCATTGAATCTTTGTCATCTTCTGCAAAACAAAATCTACTACTGTGTTAAGATTTTTTTCAACGACATTTTTTGTAGTAGCATTTTAATAGGAAACCAGAAGCTTAAAAATATTAAACGCAAACTTTAGCCCCATTACTGAAAATATTGTCTGACATTACACAGGTCCGTGGCCTGAAACAGCTTGGAGACCACTGCTCTAGAGTCCAGTGACGGTGTGCTCCACACCACTGCATCAGACACTTCTGCGTGCTGGACTTGAGCTAATCTGAAGGTCACATGAAGTCTGGAGCTCTGTAGCTATTGACTGGACCGAAAGTCTGTGACCTCTTTGTGCTTCAGCATCCTCTGACTCCTCTCCATCAGTTTACATGGTTTACCGCTTGGTGGTTGAGTTGCTGTTGTTCCCAAACTCTTTCATTTTGTTGTGATAGAGCTGACAGTTGACCGTTAAACATTTAGGAGCGAGGACATTTCACCACTAGATTTGTTGCACAGGTGGCGTCCTATGACAGTTCCACACTGGAATTCACTGAGCTCCTGAGAGCGGGCGGAACATTCTTTCAATAATGTTTGTGAAACAGTCTGTATGCCTGAGAGCTTGATTTTATACACCTGTGGCCAGGCCAAGTGATTAAGACACCTGATTCTGATCATTGGGATGGATGAGTGAATACTTTCGGTGATTTAATCGGTGATTTAATCGGTGATGACTTTTTTGGTGATAAAATACAATTATTTTTTATTTTCGGATTTTCAAACTTTTGGAGTCCGGTTAGCAGAAGTTTTATCCAACTTGGTGTTTTATTACGACAAGAGGAAGCAGCTGTAAAGCAAGCAAAGGAGTGACCTAGTGAATGAACTGACCAGACAGAATAAGCGGAAAACCAGACACTGAAATTAATCAACTGAAGAAGACAGCTGTGGACAAGTGAAAAATGAAAAAGATTAAAGGCCCGTACACACCGGGACGAATATTCGCCAGGCGTTTTTCGCCAGCGTTTTTCGACGCGTTTTTTGTGTTCACACCCAGGCGATTTTCGCTGACGATGAGCCGAACCAACATGCAATTTCATTCCCTGACGTTAGATGGCGCTTAATGTAAACAGAAATACTCCTGTACACAAGGTGGCGCTGCGCAACTTTACGCTTCTTAAAGTCGCTTTTCACTCAGAAGAAGAGAGCAAGTATTTACGCGATTGTCAGAATCAAACAAAGAAAACATGGATATTTCCAGCACCAGTAGCTCCAACTGGTGCTTGGCTCGGGGATATTTTAGAATGTCCGTCATTATTTCTTCGCGGCAGTGTAGCCGCTACTTGGCGTCTATCTTCTTCACTGGTATGTGTGCTCAGCAAGGCAGTTTTGTGTTTGAGCGCCCCCAAGTTGTGTTTTACTGTAACTTCAGAAGCTCCAGACACGTGTGCAAAAGCGCTGTTCTCATTGGTCGAGTAGATTTCGACGCGACGCGTTGAAAAAAAAGAAAGAACCCGAGGCGTTTTTTTTTTTTTGACGCTTTGACGCGTGGCGTTTTTTCGCGTAGGTGTGCACACTCTCATTGGTGCCCTTTGTTTAGTTACGAGGCGTTAAACGTCAGCGAAAATCGCGCGTGTGTACGGGCCTTAAGACTGTGACTGGGAAAAGCAAGTCTGAGAGCAGAACGTTTATCTAAGGTGACCCCCCCCCCCTTACATTGACGTGTTCTCCCTACCATGACAAAGGTGGATAAAGGTGGAAAGATTTCATGTAATCAATGGACACCAGTGAAGATCACAAATCATTGAAGAAAAAAGGGTCAGAGCTCTGTCTAGTGGGTCTAGATGACCCACTACCAATGTTAAAGTGCCCAGGATAGCACAAGGGTTACAAACCAAGAAAACATCAGAAATCCAATCTCAACTAAAGCGCACAACCCTCAGGAAGAAATCCCCCGCTAGGGATTATATCATAACAAAAAAAGTTAGAAGAAATGTATAAAATGTATTTAAAAATCTAAAATACAAATTAAATAAATAAAGGACTCAATACATAAAATAAATATTAGAAAATAAAATTTAAAAATAGTATTAATGCTCCGAATAGCGTTTGTAAGGCCAGGTGTTTCCTGTCCTTTTCCTGCCCTTCTCACCCACCCCACCCCCCCCCC